>VZRI01014032.1:163734-175418 GCA_013397515.1 Upupa epops | reverse complement strand
GATTCCCAGTCTTTTCCCCACTGGCTCTGGGGGAGGCGGCGGGACGGGGGGGGCAAAGGGGAGTGAGACCGGGAGAGGCTGATGATGAATGACAAGGCAAATGATAAGAGCCGAAGCGACAGCAAAAGCAAACACAAGTAGTCTCTGCTCTCTCGCAGGGCCCAGCCACGGGAGCTGTGCCTGTGCCATGGGAGCGCAGTTAGCCTCCGCAGGCAGCCGGCTTCTTCAGGGCGAGATAAACACATTTCGGTCACGTGGCGAGCCTCTACGGTGCCATGCTCCTATTTGCCTTCCCCGCTAGCTTTTCACGAGTCGCCAGTCGCCAGCCAGCTCCGAGGCTCAGCTCAGCTCGCCTCCCTGGAGCCCGGCCAGCCTGTCCAAGCCCGGTCGTGCGGGGAAGAGCCGCGGTTCCCTCGCAGACGCCGAACCCCCCGGGCAGGAGCAGGGGCTGCGTCCCGGCTTGGGCGAGGGACGGCCTGCATTGTGACTCGATGCTGGGGCAGGAGGCGTCAGGAGGGGGACAAGAAGGGGCTGCAGCCCAGCAGGAGTGTTACCGTAAAACACCCCCCAGGAATGCCGCATCCCCAGGACGTGGCACGGGGAGAGCACGGGGTTCCCCCTCATCAAGAGTCGGGGATTCGCCCGGAGACCGCAGGTGTGGGAGGTGTCGTCTTTAGGAACAGGGGGAAGCCTCGCTTCTCCGGCCGCGGACTCCGCGGGGGGGTAGGCAGGGCACCCCCGGCGAGATGCCAGCTTTGCTGCTTTAAAATGGCTGAAAAGGGTGTCCACGGGCATCCCATCCCCGTTAGTAAGAGCGGCAAGCCCCGTCGCCCCGAGCTCCGTCCGGTTATTGGAACAATGAGGCACCACAGGGGCGCCTGGTTCCTCCCCAGTGCCGGCCGGGAGCAGCGCCACGGGGCCGGGAATGCCGGCGCGCGAGAGGCTGGGGCCGGCCAAGTGCCCCCGTCTCTCCATCCCTTCCCCTCCTCCTCATCCCTCCCCCGCTTCTCCCGCTCGGCGGAGAGACCGTGCCGTTTAATCCCTTTATCCTCGCTTGCTGGTGGCGGTACGAGCCGCCGGGCCGGGAGCCACCCGACAGCCGCCTCGAGAGCCGACGAGCCGGCTCCGCAGCGCAGATGTCGCCGGGTGGGAGCGGGGAGCCGGTCCCCACTGGCAAAACGGCAGAGGCGGGAGACCTCGGTAGCCCCTGGGGAGCCCGGCACCGCTTCACTAGGCACCGCCTGGCCGCGCATAGCGGGGTTATCGCCCTCCGGAGCAACCGGGAGCTCTCTGGCGTCGGCCACAGGAGTCGTGACCCGAGGCCCCGTGGCCTCTGCATCAGCGCTCTCAGGTCAGGCCTCGCTGTCTCCCCCCAGGGTTACTGTTTGCAGCCTTCCCCGCTCTCTAGGCCTCCCAGAGCCGCCGGGTGAGGTGGGGGGCAGCCCACGTTGCGATGCCCAGGTTGGTCAGAAGCCCCTCGGCTGCCTGTGACAATCATACAAATGCCAATCATACAAATGCCCGAGATGCTTTCCCCTTTGATGTGAACTTCGGAATGATCCCTTCTCATCATAGAGCATAAAAATGCCTCTTGGCTGCCTAAAGCGAAGTACAGAGTTCCTTTAATTCCCTTTTGTTACCCGCACCGTGCTCGCTTCTCTAGCCCTGCGTTCCCCAAACGCCGGAAAAGGGCTCTCGTGGTAGGCGGCGGGATGTGGGAGCAACCCAAGCAGCCAATTGTCATGGCGAGGCCAATGTCCACCCAAGTTACGTGCAACTAATGTGTTTATGCCCCCCTCGGCTCTAGGTTCACCTTTCCCCCCGCTGCTCGGCTTCCGGCCGACCTCCCCGTCCGCTCCCGGTGAGGCAGTGGCTTCCCTCGCCCCGTCCCGGCTGCACCGTCGAGCATCAAGCCGAGCCCAGGAGCCTTGTCCTTCCGATTCCTCGCCTGCACAGCAAATGCTCTGGGGTTCAGAAGCAGAGGGAGGAGGTGAGCACTCTCACCGAAGGGAGCACAGTCCCCGGGCGAGTTTATATTCTATCCTCTGCTGCACGTCCTGACACCACCTCGTGTTTCAATTTTGATAACTGAGACTAACGAGGCACTGAATGTATCGTAGGTTTAGTATGTCCACGCAACCGTGGATATGATTTTCAAGACTCCCGAGAGCCATGACTAAGAATTTTTTGCTATTTTCTTTCTTTTTTTTGCTTTTCCTTGCGAAAAGATATTAAGAAAGTTTGTGCTGTCTGGAAAGCTGCTCCTCCAGTATGAGGAAAACGTTCTGACCATTCGCTGGAGGCCATTTTATGCAACCTCGAGGAGGTTAATAGCTTGCATAATTTCAGGAATACCAGATATCTCCTCAATACATTTTCCCCTTTCTCTGCCATGCATTCAAACAAGCCAGGAGCTCTGTGGACTAAGCGCTCCTGTGACAGACAATAGATTTCCACCAAGCCGAGGGGCCTTGCACTTGGAAAAAACGTGTGGACTACTTCCTTGCTCTGCTTATGTCCGGTGGGGAGGGAAAACCTGCAACGTACCTTGCAAGACAAATGTATGCATGCGAATGAAGACATGGAGTAAGGGGGCTGTGCTAAGTACATAGGTTGCTTGTTCAATTTTGCTGGAATTTGCAGTTTTGGCCAGTGAGGCATCGGTAGACACAGCATTAATGAAATTGTGCTGCGACGAAACAAAGCTGAGCAAAAGGGAGAAGCAGAATTATTCAAACTGGTTTTTAAAATGCTGTCGTGTTTGTTAACAGCTGCTTAGCTCTGGTGCCTAATGAGAGGAAAAGGCAATCCCCTTGCTTGCTTACAATTAAATGATGGCAGCTTATAAAGCGTTCCTTCAAGACCACCAGCAATATCGGGGCTCGATGGACTTCAAACACCTAATTCATGGATTTTTTTAAAACCACGAATGAACCATTATGACCAGCCGGTCTGACCTGCTACATATCATGGGCCAGTGTATTTCACCCAGACATTCTTGTATCAGACTCATAAATTCTGGCTGAGCTTTTAACCCGGCATCCAATCTTGCTCTGAAGACTTGTAAGTAACACAAAACCCACTGCTTGCCACAGTTGTTCCAGCAGTTATGTCCCCTCAGTTTTGTTTTTTAAAAAAACACCTATTTCTGCTCAGAATCCATAGAGCTTCATTTTCCAACGTAGGATCTCATTATGCTTTTGTCTGCCACATTAAAGAGATCTCTACTATCAGAAATCTCCCCATAGAGACACTTAGGACACTTAAAGACTGTGATCAAACCAAGTCATGGACTCCTCTTGGATAAATTAATGGATGGGATTTCTTTAGTCTTTTGCAATAAGATGCAATTCCCAGACCTTGAATCACACTTTGCAGCTCTTTTCTGATCCTGTATTAAATTTCCAATGCACTCTTAGCATGCAAACACCACAACAGAGTCAGACACAGTATTCCAGCAATGGTCTCATTCGTGTCGAAAGCATTAATGGCATCATTAAGTTTACTTGTTTAAAGCCCTATGCAGATTACCTTTATAGATAGCCTTAGCAATACTGACTTTATTAAAACCCCATTTAAAATGTTGCCTGTCTTCATGTAGACTAGTGTTATTCATCAAATTCACAGCACTGAGCATCACTTGACCAAACCGCAGAGCTAGGTTAGTTTTTCTAGCTGGGACCTTTTCAGTGCTCCATCAGTCCTAGCCTTCAGCAGGGCTTCATTTTTTAATGTTGTCTGTAAGAAGCAACTGCTGCATCGTCTTGCAACGGCACTAGCCCTGGCTATGCACTAACATAGAAGCACACAGAGTGCCACCACACCATTCCCTCTTCTCCCTCTTGCTCTCCTGAAATGCTGAAGCTCCAGTTAAGTTGCAGCAAGACTCAACGTAGTTCAGCCTTTTCAGTGGCAATGGTAGGTCTCTGCTTTGAGACACTTCTCCCCAGAATGTTCACAAACGGCTCCCTTGGGGTGTTCTTCAACCATAGCAAAGTCTGTTTTCACACCTGAGGTTATTTTATTCTCCATCCACCTTTACATGAACATCTGCTCCAAAAGACAGACATTTATCTGAGGAGAGCTGTCCCAGTCCATAGTGGATGAAAAATGTCCGCTGATAAAGAAACAGGAACTACCTCGCCTCTGTCCTGTTGATGACCACCCATTTCCCACCCTATCCCATCTCTGAGATATCCTTTCTGTGCAATGGCAACATGGATGGAATGGCAGGATCTCAGAGGACAAAGATCCGTATGTTACAGTATTCCAGTACCTTCCCGATCTCTTCTCTTCTTGAGCTAGACTAGGAAATACTGCGTGCCCTGAGTACGATTGCACTGGGAGCTACAAGCCTGAATTGTAGCTCCCAGTGCAATCTTCTGCCTGAGAGATTGCCTGAGTTGTAGCCAAGATGCCCTGGATTATTTGGATGAGTATCCTGGTGAGACTGGTTCCCAAAAGCTTCATCTGCCACTGGGACCGCATTGTGCTGGTCTTTGTACAATGAAGGTGTCTGTGCCCCAGAAATCTCTTTCCATATAACTTGCATCCTCAAAAGCAGAAAATCTTACAGAACAGAGATGGTCTTGGAAATGCCTGGGCCTTAGCCTCATTTACCATCCCTGTGCATCCTAGTAGGACTCATACCTGAGCCCCAGTCATTTATTTTCCCCCCCAGTGATAGATCTTTTTCCACAGTGCCAGTTGGAGACTTCACATGAAGTGTGACGCTGCAGTCATGCATCAGACCAAAGGTGATTTTCCCACCAAAGACAATCAGACTGGCCAATGTCATTGTCTAGCTTGCTCAGCTTCCCATCTCTGCCCTAACAGAGGGCACAAGCTGGAGATTTGGTGAGCACAGTGGGCCTGCTGCATGGGCACCTTCTTATGGGACAACAACTATGACCTGCCCAGGAAAGCTGTTCCCCACGTAAGAGAAATCCTTCATCTGCACAAAGCTGATTAAGGGATCGCCTCTGGAAGCATGGTGCCAATGCAGTGCAAAGCTGTGTAGCTACGCTTTATACCCTGGGGTTAACTGTGATTAAGCTCACATTATGTCAGAGGACCCTGAAGCTGCTATTGTAGCACCCAGAGAGGCCTAGCCTGCATAAACCAACAGCAAGATGAGGACAGCACAGGATTAAGGGTTAAATTACTTTTGTGTATATGGCTCACCTTACACCCTGTGCCACACAGTTGCACCACGCTGCTCCTTTAAGCTTAAATTATCCACAATAACATTATTTTTCCTATGACACATGGCACAGCCTTCACATTCTACCAGTACCAGCCTTCCCTTCATTTATACTTTCCCTGCGCCCTTGTTTTACTGGGAGTCAGACGCACTTGCCCTCTTCTCCTAGGACTTACACTTTCCTACCCCAGAGGACACACGTATCACAAGATGTCTGATGGCACAGCGTATGGACATCTTTTTGTACAATTGGCATCACTCCTAACCACTACTAGATAGCCGTCGGGTCCAAATCAAACGCCCTGTTAGACCCAACCATGAAAAAGTGAGCACTGACAAGTCACCTTTGTTATAACAAACACCCCTGAGTTGCACTTAACTTCAGTAAGCAGCACATTATCCTCACTCACTCTACCAGAATGCAATTTATGATTTTAAAAAGCAATAATCATTCAAACCATCAGGCACAGGTACTGTGTACTGCAGGATGGGATTGCTTCTCTTCTTTCTAATTTACCTGTAAGCACACGTCATCCAGCTACTCGTAACAGTCTGCTCATTCTTCCTTCCTTCTTTCCTTCCTTCCTTCCTTCCTGGCTGCTGCAGCCAACAGCACTGGGGTCTGAGCAACCATTTTGGGGTTTGCAACCCTCTGAGGGGCTTCTCAATAGTTTTCATGGAGCACAGAACAAGGGTGTATGTGGAAACCCAATATTGACATTTCCTTGTTTAAATATCATACATCAGAAGGGGTCACAGGAGCCAAAGCCACCAGAAAGGGTCCCCCCCAAGGTATTATTTTCTTTTTAAAAGCATTAGGGACCCAGCAATCTCCACTGAGTCTCACACCCCCATGTCTGCTCTTCTCTTGGAGCTGGCTGACTGTTGCCAGTACCACTTAGCAAATACAGATGTTCAGGTATTTTTCTTTCACCACAGGCCTCACTCATTCCTATGTGGAGGCCTGGTCCTAAATGAATGCCTCGTTTAAGCCCTCTTTTCAAGGCTATGCAAAACACACTCCTCATCCACGCTCACCTCAGTCTTTGCTTGCAAAAATCTACAGCAGTTTCCTATCAAATTTGAAACAAATGGCATTCAAACTTATTTTAAAAATTAATTGAACCAATACATCAACAACTTTCATGTTTTCAAAGCCTGCACAATCCTCGCCTGGGAAATTAGAACTGCAGGAGGGTAATTTTGCATTTAAATCAATGGAGCTCCCTTTCTGACAAGGTTGCCTTCACACTTTGTACAGGCAAGCAGTCCTACCACGGTTCAAAAGGGAGCCCGTTAGGTGTCCCACAGTTACGGAATCCACTCTTGCTGCCAGGGGGGCTTCTATGAGGCTGTGGAGCTGTAACACCACATCACCCCCCTTATCACCAGCCAATGCGATGCAGTTGGGAGCTACTTCTACTACCTATCCAATCCAGTTTGTTTCTCCTTTCAATCATCCAAGCAGGACTTCACCTGCTGTGCTTCATTCCTTGAGCTTTCCCCATGTGAGAGAGCATCACCCTGAGAGCAGACAGGCTCTCAAGGTGAGATCAGGTGCTGAGCTGTGAAAAAGGGTGTTTGGGGACTGCTCAGGAAAAGGAACAGGGAAAGTGACAGAAGACATGCCCCTTCCCAGGGAGGGAACAGCCGCAGGATTTCTCTTTTTATCTAAACCACTGAACGCATTTGCTCCTAAAAGAAAGGTAACCTGCACTATGTAGAGACAACATTACAGGCACATGAACACACACATGCAAACACACACTGTCCGCTTCTAAGTGCGGGACACGGGTTTTACGAGTGGTGGCTGTGGAGAGCTGCAGCAAAGGAGCTCACGGCTGAAGCCAGGACCTTGCCTACCTGCCTGTATCACTGGCATCAATTTGCTGGTCATCTGCCACTGTAATTTTTACAGGTTTGCTTCCCTTTTTTGGGCAGGCAGGAACAATCTGTCTTCTGTGCATACAGGGTGCCCAGCACAATAAAGCTGCTGTCAGGTAACACAATACTTGCAAACCTGGAAAGACAATTCAACACGCGTCAGTTCCCCCGTTTATCTTTCCACATCCTGAGCCTTACCCTAGCCCCAGACCTTCTCCCCACAGTTTTGTATTTGCATGATAGCCACGAGACATTACAAGATGCAAGGCAGAGTCATACCCCGAAGAGCTTACAAATCTAAATAGAGGCCAGACAGGCAACATAGATGAAGTTATAAGAATATGAAGACATTGTTTAGATGGTCATGTAGATGTCTTTAAGACATCTCAGCAGCAGGACTTTTGAAGTCGTTTTTCTCCTTCTCAGGAGTGTTCTGGAAGCAGTGAAAAAGAGATGTTGCAACTTGACAAACTGTTACTGGGTGAACATCAAATGTATAATAAGTCTGGCTGCAAGAAGGCCTGCAGGCTGGTGCGGATGGGGTATCTGAAACCTGCTACTGCTGTCAGGAAAGGGCTGGGGCCATTAAAGGAACCTGACGTGCACCTGTGCTCCAAACCCAAGCAGCTTGTATAGCTTTCCATGCCCCTGCTGACTGCTCCAAACCATCAGTGTTTGCCCATTATACTCCGGTAGTGTTCCACTTCGCTTTGTTTTTCTGAGGCTTAGCCATCTCCAAGTAAGAGCTCCTCCAAGGAGATTTAAAAATGCCTTCAGGGCAGCAAGGGACAGCAACAGCACAACTATCAGATCGGCCTGAGACATTTGGACCTGGATCCACCCAGGCATTAATTCATGGAAGTAGACAGGATCAGGCTGAAACTGACATTATGAGCTGTTGGAAACAAATCCAGTTCACATAGTTTTAAGCACACACAAAACGTTTTCTATGGGAACATGGAGTGCTTTACAAGAGGGCTTGAGGAACCAGGTGACTTTTAGCATGGTGAATTTCAGCAGTACAACCAAAGCTTAACTTTGTAGCCACAGCAATCCCTGGGGCAGGGATGTACACAAAGGCCAAGCCAACAAGTTGGAAAGGACTTTTTTTCCTTTTCTATTGCCACCGCCCTTTTTTTCCAGCTTCTTGTTATAAATAACTGCTTAAAGAAAAAACACTGCATCTTATCATCATAACACTAGCATGTGTTTTTCTCCCTCTGCTAAAATGCTGGAGGTACCTCTCTTACGAGAACTGTACAGTGCAGAACCTACAGGGAGGTGTGGAGACCCTGGGGCTATATTTGCCTACTGATCTTCAGGTTGCCCAACAGTTTCAGTCCTAACTGAACAAGGCCCAGGGCTAAAAACAGCAGTGGCATATAATACCTGTAAAATATCTGTCCTGTCCCAAGAAAGGGACCCGTCAACTACACCCAAAACCCATCAGACCCTGGGAAATGGGTTCCAGCACTGGTTTGTCACAAACTTTGCCCCAAATACGGAAGAAGGACCTAATTTCAAGGCAATCTGAAAAGTTTGCGTTGACATAAACACCTCTGCTGCTGTCTTGCGTGCTTCCTTCAGATGCGTCCTTGTCATGGGGGGCAGTGTCCCCAAGCACTCACTCGTATATACCTGTAGGACTGCTTCCCAGCTACAGCTGGTGTTCTGCTTCACCCAGATAAGAGTTACTCTGACATCTTCACACACACATCAGGATGTTTCTGAATGACATAGGCGTGGTCTTTTGCTCTCCCATTACCTGGCAGATCAGGGCTACGCCTGTCCAGACATGTGCCACCCCATACCTCATCCCCACGCTTGGCCCAGAGCGTGTCCCTGTTTCCCACTCCTTCCACAGCTCTGACATCAGCCACTTCTGCAGCACCAGAGCAACAGCTTGAGGTACAAGGGCATGCAAGTCATCTACCTCCTGGCCAGCCCTGTCTGCTGAGCTTTCAGTAGGAGGGGGACAATGCTCCCAGGTTTTAAAAACTAAGTGTTCAGAGGTACAGGGCACGCTATAGATTTTTGCCTCTCTGGCTTTTGGGCTTAGCAGCAATGCTTTGTACTCAGCAGGCTATGCTGTCTGCTCGGCTGCGTGGCCTGCTGCCTTGCTGCTTTCCCCCTTTGCTTCCTCTGCCTGTGTCCCTGATGCATTAAAATCTCCTCCACGGGCTAAGGGGGGAGGGGGAAAGAGTAAAGGGGGGGCTCAGAGCAGGCTCACTGAGGCACTAGGGCTGGGAATTACACCAGAGTGCTGGTGACAAGCATGAAAGTAGTTGGCCTGATCTGACAACACAGGTCAGTTGGGAGCAGGGGGTCTCGGGCAGAGAGGTGTCACTTGCATGACCTGAGGCCAGGGCCTCTACCGAGTCGGGGGCTGTGAACCACCTCGGCTTACTCCAGTCTGGCTCCCACAGGGTTGGGACATAGCTCGTTGAGGAGCTAGACATCTCTCCAAGCTCAGTGCTTTGCTTCACAGCCTCCTTGGGGTGTCGGGTCGGGTGCGTCTCACTGGGACGCCTCCTGGCCTTGCAGTCCTCTCGACGAGCTGGTTCCGTGGGAGACGTGAACCAGCCTTGCCCCACTGCTGCTGCCCCGTTCATAGCCTCAGCCCCGACGGCACTGCGCAGCCCGTCCCCCCAAGGCTGCTCGGCAGTGCTGGCCTCGGCCCCCGGGTGTTTCTGCACTGCGGGATGTGGCCTATACTGGCTGGAGCCACAATCCCGGCGACACACGTCACCCTATCCTGAGGAGAGCCTGCGATATCCCGCCTGGATGAGGGTAGGGGTGGCTCCAGAACATACTGAGTGCGTGCTTGGACTGCACCAAAGGTATTTATTTTGCTTGTCCCTTGGCTATAACTTCCATCCTTCCCCTTTGTTTTATAGCTGCTCAAGTTCACTTGCAGAATTAAGACAGATTTTGGGGGGAGGGGGAGGAAGAGGGGGAGGAAGCCTTTGTTCTCAGGAGCGTGCTTGTCTTACTTTTGCATCATGTGCCCTGANGTATTTACTCTATCTGGAGTGAGTCCTTTGAAGGAGAGGGCAGAGTCGTTATTAACCCTCTGCATGCCTGCAGGGCCCTCCGTCGGCAGAGTCGGGGTTCTGAATCCCAGAGCCGAGGGTGTCGCTTTGACAGACAACATGGGTATCTGATCCCTCACCCCTCAAGAAAAACCCAACAAACAACGCAACAGCGCCCATCCCTCGGCTGGTCTCCGCGGCCGCCGTGGGCCTCTCAGAGCGAGCCAGGGGATACCCCCTTGATCACTAGCAGGCTGGCCTGCTCAACACGATGTTGGAGATGCCTCCAAACTCGAAACAGCTGCCGGGCTTTGCTCTGGCCTGCCTGCTAAAATAACGCCGATCTCCTTTTAATCTGTTTCATATTCACAAATTAAGCACTTAGCCTAGGTAATAAATCATGAGGCAGTTTACGAGGCTAGCAGGAGACAAACAAGTGGAAAGGGAAAACAATCGCTTAAAAGTACCTCCGATACACACTCGCGGAAAACCCATCCAGAGCTCCCCTGGGAGGCAACAACACCCCGTAGCCCCCGGTCAAGCCCCACCAACAAGGGGCGGGGGAGAGTGAGGGGCGAACCAGCAGCGTCCGCACTTGCCCGGGCCTTGGGGCTCCAGTGGCAGCCCGGGCTCCCGCCTTTGTCTTCCCGGGTACCGGCCGCCAACACCGGCTCCACCTGGGAGACACTCCCGCGGCAGCCTGCCTGGAAATAATGACTCGGGTTGGCGATAACCTCTCCCCGCACGCACACCTTCTCGGCCTCGGCTGGGGGCAGGGGGTGCGAGGGAAGGGTGATAGAAATAATAAAGTGCAAGCGTCCGCGGCGAACGGGTGGCTCCACAATATCCCGAGAGAAGGTGCCCCGCGGCGAGGTGCCAGAAGCTCAGACGCCTGTCTGCTTCGCCCCGCCGCTGCCGGGCACGGGACACACACGCATAGCTGGAACGCAGCGCTGTGGCTATCGGAGTTGCCCTCCCCAGCCCTGTTTCCCTGATAGTCGATAGTAAGAAACACGATAGCTAGGGAGAGACACCCCGCCTGGGGCTGCCGTCACGGTCACCACGAGGGCAGGAGGGGGCCCCGAAAGGCAGAGCTCAGAGCGAGCCCCTAGACTCCCGCAGTCGGAGAGGGGCATCGGGAGGCGGGCCAGTATGCTAAAGTACCGGCTGGGTGCCGGTGTCGGGGAGCCGGAGCGCTGCTGCCCAGAGAGGAAACCCGGGACGCTTTTCCCGGAGGCTTTTCCCGGGAGAGCCGCCAGCCAGATCAGAGCACGCAGGCGAAAGCCCCAAGACAAAAGACCCGGCGCTAAGATCCCCTCCTGGCACAGGCACAGTCTGCCCAAAGTATTTCAGCAAAGACTTTTCTCTCCCCACAACCCCTCCACCGACCGGTGGCTCCACGCCGTGCCGAGCCTTCGCATTGGGGTCGCAGCCTGCTGCGGAAGGGGGAGTGAGTGGGGAAGGGCGTGCGGGACCGGTGGGGGGAGGTCGGCAACATCCCCCAGGAGAGGTGAGAGTGAGGGGGAGGCGGTGATTTTAAAGGGGCTCCCGCGAAAGGGAGCGAC
>VZRI01014032.1:31122-147342 GCA_013397515.1 Upupa epops | reverse complement strand
GGCCACCCCGGGAGCGCACTCAGCAGGGTGCGTTTTGCCCTTAAATCAAGGCTGGATATTTAAAGCCTAACTCTCGGTTTATTTTCGTCCCCGACCAAAAGCGCTCGCTACTTTTTCGGGAAGCTATTTAAATACCTACCTCCCCCCTCGGGGTTATGGACGTTTGCTGCTGGGGAATTTCGTAGGGGGATTTGGTAGCAGGACATGTTGAGGGAGACGGGGGAGGGACACGGGGACGTATTTTGAGGCGCTGAAGGGAGAAGAGCTCTTCCTAGCCGGGAAATCGCGGTGCTTCACACTCACTTCGTGGTTTATTACTACAGGAGGAATCTGTTTATAGTCAAACCGTAATACATTGGGCTGTATTGATTTTCCAGCAGTACTCCCTGCCGATTTAATTGTTTTTAGGAATGTCAATTGCGGCTCTCATGTTCCCTGAATTCATCAGTGTTCAAATGATAAACCTCATCATCGCTCTAAATCATACGGCAATCTGCTCACTACTTGCTGTGTGTCCCCCCCTCCCCCGGCCCACACCCAACCCCACACCCAGCCCTGGCTGTACGTGGCTCAGGGTGAACATCACGCAGAGCCCCAGCAGTGCCTCCCTCCCTCTCTCCGATTCACAGTCCCTCCGCTCCATATTTGAAGTTTTACTGTCTTCAAATGAGTACGCTGAAGAAATACCCCCCTAAATTAGTCACGGGTCCTGGTTTCGAGTTCAACAGCTCAAAATCCCCATCGCAGAGCACAGCAGACAAAACCAGAAAAAAACACAAAAGCCAAACCAACCCAAAACCAACTCCCCNTCCAACCGCCGCTAACACGCGTGGGCAGCCGCGGGGGATCCCGCTGGTCCCCGGCTGAGGCCACAGGGCTCCCAGAGATGCTGCGGTTGCCCCGGGGCCATCATTCGGGGAGAGACAGGCACATAACACGCTGTATGACCCACCCGTGTGGTAGGATGGACTTCACGGGTCCAGCGTGGGGACCATCACGGAAAGGGCAAGCGGTTCCCGTGGGAGACGCACCCGATTATTTCGGTAGCTTTCCCTGCTACTGCGGCTGCTCGGGAACCACTTTTCCCCGTTACAACATGCCCCGCGGGCAAGCTCAGCCCCCACGACGGCTTCCCAACATGGCAACGTTTAAGAGGGCTCCTTCCCTAATGCACTCGGCGCGTTAGTTCCCGAGAAACGCATGAAGCACCTTAATGGTGAGCAGTTTAATTTGTGCTGCGAAGTCGGCAGCTACAGCCTAGGGTGGCTGTGGGGGATGGGCGGGGCGTGGGGGGGGTGTATTGTTTCATGGGTGAGAAGTTAGGTGGGAGATGCGAGCCAGGCTGTGAACCCCACAGTGCCCATATTTCCAGGGATTCCGGTTTATCGAGGAACCCGCTGGCAGGAGGCAGCTTCTCCCCGCGGTGCTTTTGGGATCTTCTAGGACGTCTAAGGCGACGTCAGAGACGGCCCTGAAGGGACACTTAGCTTACAAACTCAGGTAGGATCTCGCCCTCCCTCGCGAAAAATAAGACTTGTGGGTAGCTCTGCCCGTTACCTTCTTGTCTGCTCCCCTAAAGTTTTACGCAACTAGGGCACCTAGTAACCCCAAAACAACACCAGCACGTAGCGCCGGGGAAAAGCCCAGGCTCTGACCCTTCACTCAGCTCAGGAGCCCCAGGACTTGACTGGATCTCCCTTTCGTTTCCTGACATCCCCTTTGCACCACATTCCCCCGCTCTTCCTGCGGGTAAAGGGCAGGGAAAGCTGTGCAGACACAGGAGCAAGTCGCACCCTCGCGGTATGCTAAATGCGGGGTACGGGAGTATCGACATGGAGAGGGTCATTTCACCCTTCGTTCCTTTCCGGGACCGGAGCGTGGCCGCCGGGGAAATTCGTCGTGGGTTGCGCAACGGGCATCCATCACCTTGCTCTGCCGTCTTCAGCGGGCAGCCTTCGGATGCTGTTTATTTTGTTACCGAATTAATTAAGCTGCTGCTCTCCTATAAAACGGGGACGTGGGGGGAAAGTGGAGGATGGGGGTCGGAGTAAAACTGTGGCTACGCCTTTCGCAAATTCTCACCAAAGCACAGAGCTCCTCCTGTTGGAGAAACATTTCCTTGCTGGATGGGAAACCCAGCACGCCAGCGGTTTCCTCTTTATTTTGTGTTACATGGCTGTGTGGCATACTATATTATTGGCTTATTTCATTTAATTTCATACAATTTTACTTTATGTAATTTTCATTTACCCACCCCAGGCAACGAGTTCAAATGCTGTGGTGTTTTCTGCCTGTCCATCACTATCATATTTGGCCACCGGTGCAATTGGGAAACATGCTCCAACACTGACCCCAAAACGGTGGACCATGTCCAGCCTCGGTGATACCAGCAGTGCCTCCACAATATCTGGCACCTTGTAAGTAATATTAACCAGACGAAGGCTTTCTTGGCTTGATCCAAAGTCTCCTGCAATTATCTGCAGAAAATGGCATCCCTGGTCACTGGCAAGATCCTCACTGGCTCTCAGAGGATGTCAAATCAGCTCTTACGCGGGGACATTTCTAACCTAGTCACTACTATATTCATGTCCAGGATTATCCTGAAGTTTTTTCCGGCCTAAAATATGTGTTAAATGAGTTAAGCTGGAGTAGCCAGAAAAATCACAACTGGTATCTTTTGGGGAAACCTTGGCAGAAAAGCCAAGTATCTGATGAGCAAAGAGATTCCCTTGGAGCCTTGTGATTTGCTGGGAAGTGCTCCTTTGAATATGGTGCCTGGCTGGCAGCACTGATCTGGCTGCCAGAGGAGAGCACCTGGCCAGCATGCTCTGCAAAAAACAGAGCTGCTAGATTTCAAGCAGGGGGTTTTGCTCCTGCTGTTTAAATGAGCTCTGCTCTTTACCTCTCTAGCTGCTGCCAATGATGTAAGTCTGTATTCTAACTAGACGATTAATAGACTGTGCCCTATTAAAGAACATTAAATCGCACTCGATCCTTTTATAGTAGTGCAAAAAGGATGTCATGGGTGGAAAAGGAGGTACTTACCCATGTTGCTGTCCCCTAGTTGATGTGATCTCATGAGAGAACCAAACCCTGTAGCTGGATTGCTTTAAATTCGAAGTATATTACAAGATGAACCCTTGACTTATCTTTCTACCCTGCCTTTCCTTAAGGTATAGAACTGCTTACCTGAACAGCTTTCTCTCTTTCTTTGACTCCTCTGCTTCCTGGGAGCCATAAACACAGAGTTTCCTGGGGATCTATTCTTCTTTGGCATGTCACTAGGAGAGTTGTATGAAGGGCGCGGAGCTTTTGCTCAGAAGATGGTATCCTGCAGATCCAAGGAAAAGAGGGATTTCAGTGGGGGCAACTCAGGGATGGCAGAAGGAAGTGCAGCAAGGCTGGGCATTGCAGAGCAATACAAGATGACAGGGTAGCTCCCAGTGGACATAAGATCAGCTGACGCCTAGTCAGCAGGGAACATGCACATTTTGGACTGGGGTAGCATCAGGTGGACATCAGGAGAAAAACGTTGCTCTTGCTCCCTCCCTGCATTGTCAGTGCTCTGAAGACAGAGTCCAGTGCAATGGATAGGTACATAATGAGATATGCTTTCAGAAATAGCCACTGATTCTGAGAGTCTTGATTTCTGGGCACTCAGCTACACCACATATATGAAAGTGGGTACAATTGCAATCAGCAGCTATTAAAAACAAATAATCCCAGTCTAATTCTCATTGTCCCAAAATAGATACAAATGCTAAGACATGCAGGCACAGTAGCATTGAAGGATGGAGAGGAGAGGGCGCACTTTAAGGTACTTTCTACTACTTTGGCACAATGAGTTTACCCGGTTTAGAATGATATACTTTGTGACCTTTGCTAAGTGCCATTGATTTGTGTTGTTCAACCCATGACTGCACTCTCTCAGGTCGTTTGCTCCTCCTACCTGATCCTCCAGCAACCCAGAGCTTTGTGAGGCACTAGGGCTATGTCTTAGCCAATGTACAGCATAATGGCAAAAAAGCACCATTACATATTCACAGCAATGTGGGGAGAGAAGCAGGAGGGGGAAAATCTTAGTGGAGCTAACAGCTGTGACCTTAAGGCACCAACAAAACAGCAATTTGGAAAAAATGACAACCAGGTATTGTTTTGTTATGTTTTCATGGTCACTCCTTACTGCCACTGTTGTCTTCTCTCAAAACTTACTGAGAAGAGAAAAAGAAAGTGTCTCACCTATACTCTAGGCAGTACCAGAGTCATACAAATAATCAGTGGTGTTGCCAGTGTAGTTCTCAGCCAGCTCTTGCTATCTGCAAGAGTGATTTCACCTTCTCCACATTACATCAGCCACATCCACCACCCACAACCCACATGCCTCCTCTCTCTGTTCCCACACAAGATGCTTAACTGTAAACTCAAACGGTGTTTGTAAGAGGAGCACTCATGTAGCTCAATGTGTCCTCTGAAGCAGCTGGGGCTTGGGCTACACAGTCTTAGCAGCTGGTAGAAGGGTGCTGTGGAAGAGGATTGTGGATGATGCAACCATTTGTACGCTTGTGAGCAGGAATGAATTGCAGAAGAGCTTGTGGTCTCGAGAAGTTCCCCCTGTGAGTTGGGTGGTGCACCAAGGATGTATGGTGTTAGATATTATTTTGTCAGCAGGAGACATTTGCACACAAGGTTCAGATTAAGTGGGAAAGGATGGAGGAAACCCCTGTGAGTTCTAGAAGTCAATGGGGTGACATGTCAAAGGTGAAGCTGTGGTTAAGAGCTTCAAAATCCAAGCAAAGGTTTGGCTAGGGACTTCACGGCTTTCTAATGTTTTCTTGGTGGGATGTGCCATGAGCGACTTTAAAGGATTTTTAACAATATTTTCGGTTTGGTGGGATTTCTGTGAAAACACTGACAGATGGCATGGGTAGCTCATGTATTTTCATCTCTGTTCCTCTTGTAGTATTTTGCAAAGCCCTATATCTTCACATACCACCTCACTTTCTGTATGACCTCTTGCTTGACTCTTCTGTCTCCTTTTCCAGACCATGTCTGTGATGTCCTGGATTAATTCTATATTCTGCTGTTCCTAAAGCTCAGACTAACCCTTTTCTTCTGTTTTCTGAATCTTTGGACAGCACTTTTGCTGCTGTTTTATAAAGAATTGCTGGAGATAACCATATGAATTTATATATATGGACACTGAAAAAAAATGAAGATAGCAATGGAGCAAGGAAGGAGAAGGGAAATAGGTATGGGATAAAAAAAGGGGGGGGCATGAGGAAACATGATAAAGATACTCAAATAAAGGTAGAGGCCTGTCTGTGATGTGCTCTGTGTGCTTGTAGGGCTGACAAGCTTCAGGGGAAGGTAGGTGTGAAAAAACTGGCTTTGCAGTCAGTCTGGATCTAAGCAGGGAGAAACAGAGGAACTGTGTGCTGATGAAGCCAGTGCAGTCCCTCCTGTCTGAATGTTTCTCCTATAAGCTTTTCTTTCTCTGCTTTCACACAACCTCACTTCTGCAGCTGTACTGCATCTCCCCTGCCCCTGCCAGCTGAGCTGACCATGTGGCAGCTGTGAGGAGAGACCAAGGGAGCAGACACAGGGCTGGGTTTCCAGCGGGATAAATTCCCAGGAGTCCATAACCCAGTGGGAGCAGTCCCCGGAGGGAGGCCTCAGTCTTGCCTCGGCTTTGTGGTGCAGTCAGGGCTGGTGGGCATGGGCACAGAGACACAGCTCCTTTTGAACAAGCTGAGCACAGAAGAGTGGAAGGTGATAAACAGAAATCTGCAAGAACACCTCGAGCACTGTCAGTCTTACTCCTTTCCACCTCTACAGCAGAAACACTGGAGCACTTGGGGCTTAGTAGGGCTTAAACACTTACATACATCCAGTGCTCAGCCACTTGCTCATCACATCACTTGCACACTCATGCCTATCCCACTCATCTCACCCCCCTGAAAATCCACCTCCATAATTTCTATTATCAGGAAAGCAATGCAAGAGGAGGAAGGCTTTTTAACCCCACATTGCTGGCAAACCCAACCAATCTCATTGGCTAAATGCAGCATAATTCAGATCTGCTGCCTGGAGCAGGAGGAATGATTTGTAGTGCTGAGATCACCAAGGGCACAGCAACAGGAACCTTGAGGAGCCATCAGCTGCCTATCTGCAATTTTTACATTTATAATAATTTGTAAACAAACGTGAAAGAAAATAAGCAGCATTTAGAATTAGTAGCAATGCCAGAAAGCAATGTGTTAACCCATTCTGCTTTATGCAAGAGCTAACTAGTCTCTAAAATTGGGAGATTATATTAAATCATGAAAGTTTGATACAGAGAGATTCAGTAGCCGTTTTGAATGCAAATTCCAAGCCAGCTTTAACTATGGCCTCAATACTGACACCTTTCCTTCTATTAGATTGGGAACAGTTTATTTTAGCTAGCATGCACACCAGCTTCCCCTGATACGAATCCCTGCCTTAAGAAATTACTGACATCCTTTTGAAATGCCATGGAAAGTATTTGGTCACCACTTGCTGGCAAAGAAAGTGCTTCATATGGAGAACACGACTGAAAACCTGATGTGGAAAAGGAAGGATTTTTAAATAAGACTTTGAATTTCTCCCCACCCCCATTACAGAAGCATGAGGAGGGAGAGTCAGCTTTTGCAGTGTCATATATGGCCCTGCAACAGTCACTGATCTTTTCCTCTGGTGGAAGACAGAAGAGGAACTGATCCAAGCTTTCGAGCAACAGGCTGTACGTTATCAGCATCACAGGATGGCTGGCTTGTTTATACAGCTTCTAATGGAGGTGATGGATTAACCACTCTTTTTGCACCCTACTGATGCTAAAAGTGTTTCTGGTCTCAACTTAAAGGAAGAAACTCTGCATTTGCCTCCATCTTCAGTATTTTGAATCACAGGGCCAGACAAAACACAGGTGTAAACTGAACTGTGAAAATGTAAACATTTACGACAAATCATCCCAGTAACACTTTTCCCTCTCTCTTGACAGTGTAATGTTTCTATAGACCTTAGGCTGTATGGGACAGGTAAGAAGGCTGACGGAGTTTAATTAAACCTTTTAATCATTTTAAAGCATCGATTGAAGAAAAACTTTAATGAAGACAAAATTTAACAATAGGTTCATGTCGAAAATGCTTTAGAACCCGCTTCTTGGGGAAGAATATAGACGACAGATGCCTGACCACAACAGTAAATTGCTGTCAGTGACACAGCCCATGCATATTTAGGGGACCTAGCTTTGCCTTCTCCTTGACAGGACAGTGGGTTGCCGTGGGGTTCATCTGCTCATATCACTGTCATCTGTCATGACATATTCATATGGGACCCAGCTGCCGAAGCTTACACTACGAAAAAAAATAATTGGTTGATGTTGATGTTATTCCTTAGGCTACACCTGCACAGTCCTTTTCAGGGCTCACTATTTGAAGAATCATTAACCTTACATATATGTACTGTTCTATATCTTAAGTAATATGCCCTTCTACTATTAACCTTTAAATAATGAAAGTGCAGAAAAAGCCTCATCACTGCCGAGCACCTCCCAGTGAAACCTGACTGCTGTTTAATGTCAAAAATAAAAACATCTTTTAAAAAACTTGTTTCTGAGGTGAGATGGAGTCTCTTAATTTTGCTGGGAGATTAGACATACTTTCAGCTTTAGAAATGCTCATCACTGAAGCCAGCAGTCTGAAGATGATGAAGGCTTTCATATTGTGGTTGAGCTTGTTCTGGGCCTGCTGCTTACTGCCCAGGACAAAACTGTCTTCCCATTCATTCACTGCAATAGAGGCATATTGGAACAGACTAGCCAGGGAAGTGGAGGAGTCACCGCCCCAGAGATGTTTAAGGAAATAGTGGATGTGGCACTTAGTGCCACGGTCTGGCTGATTGCGTTAGGTCATGGTCTGGACTTGATGATCTCAGAGGTCTTTTCCACCTCAAAAATTCTGCGTGTGATTCTTTTTTTTTCCTTCCAGTATCGCCACTGTCACTGGGTCCTTCCTCCTCCAGTGCTGGGGGAGGAGATGACACCCTGGTCCTATTCTAGCTTCCTGTGAAACAGGGCTCAGACCTCAGTAAGGAGCAGTAAGGGTGTTGGTACTGCTGTTTCAAGGTTATGCTGGAGAAGAGAGGCGAGCCCGCACTGGGTAAAGCATGTCACCCTCTGAAGTGGTCTGCCAAAAGGATTTGGGTTGAACCGTTCTTGATCATCACAGTAATAGAAACAACAAAGTAATGACCACCGATTGATTTGAGTACTCTCAACATGCCACTGAGCCTTAAATATTATCATTAATTTGTCTGATACAGTTACAGGGAAAATTAAGCATGTACCACCATCGTTCATTTGAGAGATTGATTACACTGAATTGGATAAATACGGAAATAGATAGAAGAGGATGCCTGTATGTATAACAAATAAGAGAAACCCCAAGGACAGCCTCAGGTAAGTCAGCAAGCAAGCAGGAAGAGCATAGGTTGAAAAATCTAGTGATAGAGCAAAATGTCCCTATTTACAGACTTTGGGCTTGCAAATTCTGAACTCTTGCCTGTTCTAGAGAAATGGCCTCAGTGTACATCTGGTTGCTGTGAGCAGACCGTGCAAGCAGGGCTCAGGCTGTTGCTGGCTACACTCAGTCTTCATTCCCAATGAAGATAGCACCATTGGCAGTGCTGTCAGTGCCTCAGCTCAGGTTATGTGCTTAGACGATATGCTCTGTGTATAGCAATACACTGCGTGTATGGCATTTGTTTAGTCGGTACTTTGCTAGCACTGGTAAGGTTTCAGGTGGGGGAGGAGGAAAGCACAGCCTCTTAAGACAGAAATTCACACAGCAAAAGCTCTAAAAGGAAAGCCCCATATCCCCGAGACACAATTTCAGACCTATTGTTACAGAGTAAAAAGGCAGTAATTACGATTGCAGACCAATTGCACTCTATTGCCAGGAAAGATAATTCTCACCACAGACATGCAGCCAGCGCTATTTTCATTCTATCGTTTCTTTTTCCAGCAGGCCGGAAAACTCCGAGAAGAGCAAGTGACAAACAGAATTCAGAGGTGCCCAAGTAAAGTTACTTTTGAGCAAAATGTAATCCATCAGGACAACATTTACAGGGTCTATTTTAGTAAAAGTCCCCAAACAACAATTCTTTGGAACTAAAATAAATATTGATGCAACACATAATACAGGCAGCTGGTTTCTGGATTGTGCCGTGCTGTCATCTATCACTGTAAGTAGTTTTTAATGTAAAAATGAAACATACATTCTGCTGCAGCTACTTATGCTTTGTGTTGGATTGTTTGTTTGTTTTTAACCATATTGTGTTAGATCAGGCACATGAATTGACTGTCAAAGGGTGATGCTGAATACATATCTTTTACAACTGCCTGAACTATTCCTTGTGTGAAATTTTATTAGACTGCATTGTGCTTGCTGTGTGTCATCAGCACCTACAAAACCAAGGCAGGCCATGGCCAGGAACCAGGACTTGCTGAAGCATGGTGCCAGACCTCGCAGGGGTGCCAGAGCCGTTTGAGAACCCTGACACATTTGTTGCTGCGTTGGCCAGGCAGCTCCATCCTGACACCTGTGACATGCTCAAGTTTTGTTGCACTTGTTACCTCAGCTCATGCTTTAGCACGCTCTTTGAACTTGTCTCGGTGTACCTGGATGTGATCTCTGCAAGGGCACATTCATAAATGTTCACGGACCCACAAAAGCTGCTTTGCTTCTCTGGGTTAGAGAAATACCACCACTCCTATTTCACTGGAATTTCTATTTTTGGTTTTTAGAGCAGTGGAACATCTATTCTCCTTTCCTGCACAGAAACTGTTTTATCTTCTAATAGCCATTTGACAAAAATATGTGGGGAGAGTAAACGATCTATGCTTCCCAACTGTGATGTTCCTCGGCTTCTTTTATACCTTTCTTTCAGAAAAGCATACGTAGTCCCCTGCCACCTATTTCCCAAGGTTTTCCTAGTGATCGTATGTTATTGTGAGGAATATTGCAGGGGATACTTGAAAGCAGCAAGTGAAGCCTACAGACCCTCATGAGTGTGAGGGATGGGCTGTTACCTCTCACACCTCAATCTTGCAAATCCCATTTGGTAGTGTGCTAGTGAGAAGAAAACTTTTCCTTTGCCAGTGCTTGGATCAGTCAGGAGAGTATAGAACCTGTTTCAGGGTTAGTTTTAGCAATAGAAGGGCCTTGCTTTGCTTCTTTGTGGGCAGCCCCCTCCTCTGGCTGGTGAGATCCTTCCTCAGAGCCCTCGCTGCCACTTTGCACCACTCTGGGCTTGGCTTTCTTATCTGCAGTATCTTCTGTGCTAGGGAAAGGGCCTGGGACGGACCTTGCTCCCACCTCTTGGTCCTGCTGCCTGGTGAGGTGGGAGCTGCAGAAGAGCAAAGTGTCAGCTGAATCAGGTAGACCTGAACTGAGAACCCAAACGCTGCAGCGTTCTCTACTAGACCATTAGGTCCCACCCTGCCTCTGTATCGTGACCTTTGATTTGGATGAGCCTACTACTTTCTGACCTACTTTTTAAAAAATTATACTGGTTAGGAATAGTTTGATCCATTGTAATAAGTCCATCCCTCCTCACAGACTGCACAGGATCTTGTGATTTACAACCCTTCAAGGCAACTGAGTACCAATGATGTTTAGAAAATTGTTCTTTTTCCACAACCAGTTGCTGAGGGCATTCACTGCTTGCTATTCATGCCGCATGTATGTACTGTATCCCAAGGTATTGTCCCTGTTCCAGGACAAATCCCACCTCAGCTCTGTAAAGTGGAACCTTCTTTCCACTCACAGATTGTCCACAAATGTGCTGAATTGTTCCACGAATCCACTGTGCTCTTCAGGAATAAAAATCCTGGAGATTTCCAAAACAGCTGCAGAGGTACTTCCAGTACAAAGACACTCACGGGCACAGGATCATGCCACTGCCACAGGCTCTCTGGGGAATAAAAAATCCTCATGTACTTGAGCACTGCTGAATAATATATTAAAATCATCCATTAATATAATAACAACAATAATAACAAAAAGTCCAAAATAATTTTAAGAGAGGTTACAAATAGCAGCAAAACTAGTGAGGATGCTGATTCTTGGGACCGAAGCGAAAACTTTTCTGTAGCACTCACCTTGCTAACACAGACAGGACTGAAGAGTAGTGCTAGCAATTAGAGCTTCTTCCCAGCTAGCGCAAGCCATTTAGTAGTATGTTACATAGACTTCTTGAAATAGCTGCCCCTTGATTCCTCAGCCATGCTGGGGAGGAAGTAGGAGGGAGTATATATGGATGGTAAATGCCAGCGCAGGCTCCCCTACGCAGGCACCCCCATCAATGCCAATTTTTGATCCAGCAGCACAGGGGGGATTAGCAGCTGAAGATTAATTCCTTCCTGTCATCTCATCGGGGAGGTTAAATGATCTCGGGAGCAATTTCTCTTGCTAGGAACACTGTAATCCCAAAGCAGACTGCTAACTGCTATGGTTTATGTCAGGCTGCAATGATGGCAAGGAGGTGCCAAGTTTGGAGAAGGGTCATTGGCCAAAAATATGTTTATTTAATTAAATGGTGATTTCTTGAAACCCTTTCCTCATGAGGAGCCTGTAGCTCAGAAACATGGTCTGAGCCACGTAAAAAATGTACGAAGGAGAAAACCCTCACCTAGTTACAGGAAGCCCTACTGAGTATGAGCGGTTGAACACGGTCCATGGATGTGGCTTTAGAAATTCATCCTACCTTTCTGTGCCCTTGCCCCATTTACCCAGCACAGCTACTTCAAAACAAGACTCTGGGTTAAACTCTGCCCCCGTCATACAATCACAGAATCATGGAACAGCAGGGGTTGGCACAATGTCTTTGCACCCACAGCTTCCTATCTGTATGCTCCTCTGTAGCCTGTCGGGAAGCTGCTCTGAGCCTGGTCTCCAACCCATCCCAGAGGAACACAGATTAGGTGAGACTTGCAAGACAGCTGTGTGGCACCTCTGTTTCTGTTCTCCCTTTCTCTCAATGCAGGAGGCTGCCTCATTGGCAGGAAAAACCACAGGAGTATTCCCAACACCAGAATCAGGGATAATGGTTAAAAATTCATCACGGCACTGTCCTGTCTGCCTTCAGATGATGAGGTGTCTTTTCTCCAGGTCACTTCTGCACAGCAAGGAGCATGTTGTTATATCATTTTTCAGTGTGGTGAGTACATGTGGGGCTTTCCTGTCCCAGAGCATGCACTGGCAGACAAAGGTAAAACACAGACCAAGAAATGAATAGTAAGGAAGAGCTGCAGAGAGACAAGATGAGAGGAAGGCTTCTGGTAATAATGGGTTTGAAAGGGAGTCTCAAATAGAGACAGCTCTTGGCAGCAGGAAACAGAAGACAGCTCTAAGTGGGGAGAGCCGTGTGAGTGACATACAAATGGGAGCCTGGGAGCAACCAGCCCCTGGGACTTCAGCAACAGTGGGATAAGGAGGGGGAGCTGCAGGAGGGGTGAGAAGAGTCAGTTATGGACTTCGGATACATCTGGCGCTGAAGGAAAGAAAGAAGCAAACTGGGGTTTGTGGGCACTTTTGTCAAAAGCTGTGCCAGCATGTGGGTCTACAGCACACCAGCTAGCCTAACAGCTCTGTTGGAGTTGTGCAGTCCGGGGCTGGCAGAAACATAGTGTGCATCACATTCAATGCAAGCACCTCCAGCTAAGAGCATTTGCAAACAAATTTACAGCCAAATTTGCCATCTCATGCAGGTGGTATCTGCTTATCCTCCAGCAACCTGCTCCTCTGTTGGAGTTCTTGTTCAAGAGCCCAGCTACAATTTAAACCTGGCTTGTAAAGGTTTAATGTGCAAACTGCTGGCTACTTATGAGTTGACCCTATGCAGAATTTGTATGGATTTAAATCAGATGGAAAAAACAGTGGCAGTGTCTCTGTAGGTACAGCATTCCAGTAGATCCCAGGGGTTTATTTTACCCTGTATATTTTCAGGTGTAGAGTAAACCTGTGTACATACTTCAACATGTATGTGCTTGTGTGTGAAATGGACTGCTCCTACTGAACTGCCTCATCACCCTGCCTTTGGCAGGGAGCATCAGAACAGTAAGAGTGGAGGAGGAGGCAGGAAAGAATATTTTGAAGTGAAAAGCAGAATTAGAGATGGGATGGCAATTACAGAGAAGAAAAGCAGACCATTAAAACCAGGGGGCTGATCCTGTCCCCTGCTAGGAACAGCAGTAGTCATATGTACATGAGGGTATGGAATGGTCTCTGCATGGCAAGGGATGAATTTGGGGAAGCTAACCAGCAGCAAAGGATCAGAGGGCTTCTTTGCTGACCAGTCACATTATGCACTAATCCAGTCAAATATATGCTCGTGAGCTGTAACTGCTGGCGGCAATGGTACTACTTAGTTGTTTTAAAGGCAAGCCTAAGCTTGAGTGCTCTGCTCACTTTGTCAGTCTGGGTACACAGCCCCTAAATCAGCACCTTAAGTGATACCTCAACACTGAAATTCAGTCACTGAGCCTTAGAACAGAAGGAAATCAAAGACATATAGGACAGAAGCTTTTAAAATTAATTGAATAGGCTAAAGGCGAACTCCCTATGTTTTAACAGTTTATTGTTATGTTTAACACGTGAATTGCCCCTGTAAAGTTGCGAGGTTGCTGCAATACTGTTGAGGCAACAATCACGAGTGCTACCAGTGGCTGGAAGGGTTAACAAAACATTTATGTTTGTCCCTCCTGATTCCCTTAGCACAAATGCTGCCACTGAAATGCAAGCACCACTGCCTGGGTATGACGTGCATTAAACCCAGGCACCGCTATTCCTGAGTGAGGTTTCAGCTGGAAGGTATCTGCTGAGTAATTATTGCAATTTTTGTTCAGAGAGGCATTTAGCCTGAAAGGTAAAGTGCTCAGGCTTCTAGTAGAGCGCACAGCAGGCTACCAACCCGCTGCATTTTGGTGCAGTTGTGGGATAGTTAATGCTTATTTATTCTGTGAGAGCACTAAACCTGCACAAATTAAAATGATGCCTGTTGTAAGAGTTCCAGGACTTTCCTCCAGAGAACACTTCCCAAAATTTGCTGACTTTCAGTACTTATGGAATTTCAAGAGCCAAGTGATCCATAGGAAAGTTAAAACCCATCTAGTAAATGAAACGAGCAATTACCAAACTGATGAGAGGGAACACCAAAACTCCACAGTCATTTGTTTCTGGATCTTTAGCCTCGACTTTCTGCCTGTCTACTGAAAATGTGCGTCTTATGAAAGACATGTAAAAATTATCCCATTTATTCCTGAACTATACATTGAATGGGCTTAAGGTACCTACATGGTCCTGCAGGCTGTGACAGTGATTTCAGTAGGATGAATTTTGTGACTTGACTTCGTGGGATGTTACATATTACAAGGTTAGCGTGCAGAGGCTTGTTATCCTTCTTGACTACAGACTGTGACCATGTAAAGCCCCTTCACACTGTGTTGTGTTCCTCTGCCACCTTCTCCAGGCATTGGCTCGCAGTGCCTTGTACCCACCCAGTCCTTCTGCTATCAGGCTCACAACTTTGCCCATACAGCATTTTTTCTAGTCCCGCATCTCCCTGTCCATCAAGAGAGGGAGAAGGCGCTAATCTCATCTGTGTTCTCTTTCAGAGACACAAATCCTGTGCATAGGAGGAGTATAATACCAGGAGCTTCAATTATTTGGTTTGCTGTGGCTCCCTGCAGAGTTGCAGGGACAGAGAGGGGCAGCAAAAAGCCATTTCACTGGGGTCTTGAGGAATGGCATGGCTGACCAGGAGTCACACACTCATACTCTATCAATTCCCCCTGCTGATTCCTAACAAGGGCAGGGAATACACAGACCAGATCTGGGTGCAGCCTTGTTCCTTGTTCCCTGCCACCAAGGAGCCTTTTGGAGCCAAGGGACAGTCATACCCAAAGGTGGGCAGTTACTTGCTAGCCACTTTTCAGACATCAGTTACCAAATACAAGGATGACAGCACTGCTCTCTTACTGCTGACACTGGACAGCTGGCTTCTTGCTGGGCCAGCAACAGCTGGTTTTGCCTTCAGTGTGACTCTTGTGTGGACAGCTACATCCTTGGGGTGGCACAGATGTGGTTCCCCGTGTTTTTCATGCAGGACACCTTTGGAAATCTTTACTAGTGACATTCAGACTTTGCTGCGAAAGGACTACCATGGCATTAGCAGTCTTCATTTCTGTTTCAGCCATTTTATTTGTTGTCTGCTATCATAAGGACAAAGACCACCAGTCATGCCCTTTCCAGCTCATTTTTATCCAATCTAACACTCATGGCCACAGGCTATTTCCTACAGTTTGTGATGGGTTACAGGGAAGCGTTGGTGACCCTGGTGCACGGGGTGGATGTTTTGCACATCCTTTGGGCTTTTAGAATGCTGCACAGAAGTAGAAATGTCTTTGTGCAAGAAACTCCTTATCATCAGAGGTATATCTCTGCAACCACCAATGTCATCACCCACCATTCCCTAATGTAAGCCGATTTCTCCTTGCAGAACCAAATAACTGCTTCGTGCCTCAGTGTCCCTGCCTGTACAATGGATATGTCGTTAGACACAAGTTTGGTGGCAGAAGGGCTGGGCTGTGGGATAACGTTGCTTGACAAGCTCTTCATGATCCTCTACAGAAGTGCAGTTAGCTTTTAAAACCCACTGTGTGGTGTTGCCTTCATTCACTCTCTTATTCCCCCCCACTTCCCTTCCCTTCCCTTCCCTGCCTTTTCCCAAGGCAGGTGTGAAGTGTGTGCACAGCAGAGCGCTCTGCCATGGTTCATTGGTTTCTGTTGTTGGCGGCTTTCTTTTCTTTAGTTGCTTTCTTTTCGTTCTCCCTCAAAGAAAGAAGAGAGTGGAAATGCAATAGGTGATGTAAAATCTGCAAGTCACAGAGAGCAAACATTCATTCCTATGCATGCTACTTAACAGGAGGCTGAAAACTGTTCACTGGCTCTTCTTGTCCACCCAGAAAGAGCTTCTTGCCCAGCCAGTGAGTATGGAGGTTAACCCGTGTGGGCATGCTAGTATAACCGGGTTCAAATGTCCTTTCTGGCTTGTTGGCACATCCTACCTCAGACTCAATTATACGGTTTCCAGCTTTTCATTAAGAAGTCACATCACATCTGTTTGGAGGTGGCTACAAAAAACTGTAGGGTGTAGGCAGTTTTCTTAATACGATAATCAAATGCAGAAGTGCTCAACAATTAATTCTAGAGAGAACTGCTTTCCTGTTTTGTTCTGTGTTTTTGTGCTTTTGTTTTATGTTTTTTCCTTTTTTTTTTAAGCCTCAGGAGTATAAGATGCAAAGAAGACTTAATACAATTATTCCTAGGGGATGGTGTTCGTAAGTGTTGTGACCATCTGGGCAAGCAGCTGGTTCTGTGTAGCCTCTACTGCCATCTCCTCCAGGAGGGATCCTTAGAAGGGGCAGAGAAGGGCTAAAATATTACAAAAGCTGAGCTCCTTTCAGTAAGAGCATCCTCCCAGTTTTGGAAGTGTTGATTGTTTGGCCTCCCCTGGCCACTGGGGCTGCTTCATTGTGTATTTTCTACTCAGATAGAAGCTGGAGCCAGAGTTCCTTGGCCCATTTATAAAGCAATTTAAATGAGACGGCTGCTCTGGACAGCAGCACTCAGGACCAGGCTGAGCCACCGCAGCAGGAATGCCAGCGGGATCTGCCCTCAGCCTTAGGAGTGGGGATTTACGGTTCACATGCAGTTCAAGCACAGCTCCCGCCTTGGGATTATGCATGTGGCCAGTGCTGGGGCATGCAAGATGGGCTGCCTGGCAGTCCCAAATCGCACAGGTAGGGAGGGGGCTGCTGGCAAAAACCTCCTGCATACCTAAGGAGCCCTGGGACCCAGGAGGTACCACTTTGTCTCCTCTGCTCTTAGCTACCACTGTTCCATCCCTGGTGGCGGTTTGCCCTTGTGAACTGCTGCTGCAGGCTGCCCAGGCTGGCATGGCATCATCCCACAGCTCCAGCAGGGAGGGAGTGCCATTTTGGAACAGTACCATGGTTCACTAGTCAAAAGGCATGAAGGGACTTGTGCCCTTCTCAATGCTGCTGCTTTTATGCTAGGGACAATGAAGTGATACCACCTTTTCTGGTGGCCACCCTAAACTTGGTGTTCCAGCACTGCAGCATGCATCATCATCTGCAGGGGGGGGCAGAAGCCTTGACAGGACTAGCGCTGGCTGTTTCAGTCCATCTCAGACACAAGACTAGGCAGCTGCTCCACCCCAAGTTCCTGTAGAGGAGTGTGCTTTTGTTGCACCTTGGCTGCGGTGTTTAATTGAGGGGCCCTTGTCACCCAGCTGCATGAGGCGAGGCTGTATTCCAGCAAGTCCCACAGCCTGTGGGGCCTCACCGCGAGCTCAACACGGCCCTGGGGGAAGTATAACAAGCCATAAACAAGTTAGTAAGCTGCAAAAGGATATGTGAATGAACCATCGGTGGGTCTAAATCATCAGCTGAGACTAATTTACACCACCAAAAGACTGACATATATGTTCAAGCCAGGAAAGCCAAATAATGTAAAAAAAAAATCCAATCTGTTCCTGCTTACAGAAACGTCTTTCTTATCAGGGCAATCCTGCAAAATCTAGCAATCACCAGCAAAGCCCAAATTCACTATTGATCTACCCTCAGCTCTCACATGCCTTCTACACCATTATCATGCTGCCTTCAACACTCCCAGACCTCGTGTTCCCCAGCATTGCTTCCAGCATCTGCAACCTGGCATGAAGCCCAACCAGTCAGTCACTCAGACTACTGTGATCTCCAGTGGCCTGGCCACACAGGTAGCTGCCTGGCACACCAGGGTGCAGCAGTACTGTCCTGTTCCAGGGCTAAAGGTGGAACCCCCAAAGGGCAGATTCCTTTTAATAGGAGAATTTTTAAGTAAGAAAGATCAGGCCACTGGAATAAAATACTGTAACTTTAATGGGGAAAAATAAGAGGGATAATGATAGGAAACAAGGTATAAGAGGAGTAAGAAAGAAGGTACAAAAAAAGCAGTACAACTGGAGCTGGAGTTTGGAGGGCTGCTAGGTCAGCAGCAGTGGGGAAGTGTTGGGAGAGGGGGCATGGGGAATTGACATGATGAGCACAAAAGGGAGCAGCTCTGGAGCCAGTGGGGCTAGTGCGAAGGTTGCAGTGCTGGAGCAGAGCTCAGAGGAAAAGCTGAAGCCAAAACAGAGTCAGGGCACTCAGGCAGTTGAAGCTGCGAGGGCGAAATGCAGAGCCAAAAAGGAAACGGGCAGACTGTGTCAGAATGACATCTGGCCTTCCTGTCTGCAACCTTTCTTCTTCTAAGAACCCCCTTCATGCTCCTGCCTCACACACAGCATCTGCATTCCTTTAAAACCTTCCCCCCAGCAACCTCCCCATTTGCCTACTGGCATTGCTGCTAAATCACTGTGGAGGGAAAATAGGATAGGAAATATAATAACCTAAAGTATGCTAACCTAACACAGGCACCATCACCATGTTTTCCCCAGGTAGGAGCTCAGGATATTTTGTGGCTCTCCAATGCTATTAAAGAGCACTGGGCCCACACCTGCTGTGTTGTAATGTGCCCAAACGGAGAAGGACTATGCTTGATGAAAATGTAGCAGAAATAAGATTCATCGTGCCAGATCAGATCAAAGATGCATCTATCCCATCATCTTGGGTCCAACAACAGCTGGCCACAGCTGCACAGGGAGGAGTAAAAGCACAGGGCACAATCACACCGTGATCCCACTCTCGGAAATAACCTCTCAGCCTCAGCAAACTTTGGCTCTACTGCTACAGGTGTTACCTTGACATATTTGACTCTCAGCTCCAGAAGAGAGGGTTGTCACGGTAAATGGAGGATGAAGGTCAGGGATGGTTACAGAACAAAAGGTCAGATTTGTCTTAAACAGAGGAGCCAAATGGTAGAGAAATTTAACTCCACTGCAGAGGCCATCGTTAAGGATGGCAGCTCTGTGGTTGCTGCCAGAGCATAGCGGGCCATGGTTACAGATAAGAGGAGCCCAGCTGCCCTGGGTTGTCCTAGGCCAATGCCTAGGGTTTTACAGCATTTAGGCCAAGGTTGGTTAGAAGGTCTCCTCACCTTGGCTCCATGTCCAGAAAGTGGTTTTCAAATCCTCTTGTAATAAAGCCCTGGTAGTCTCACTGTTCTTTACAACCCTCTTTCCTCCTTCCTTTTTCCTTCTTCTTCCATTTCCTTTCCCTTCTCCTTCCTGCCCTCCCAAACCCTTTGTCAATAGAATCATTAAGATCACGCAGTTAACTAGCAAACATTGTCAGGAAATCACAGAATCATTGAATGATTTGAGTTGGAAGGGACTTTAAAAATCATCTAGTTCCAATCCCCTGATATGAGCAGGAACACTTCCCACTCAACCAGGTTGCCCATCCAGCGTGGCCTTGAGTACATCCAGTGGCGGAGCATCCACAACAGTGCAAGAGTTAAGGCTCCACGACAGTCTTATCTTGGTCACTGTCACCAGTTTTCTCATTTGATATATAACCTACCCTTTAAAAATAATGCTTTCTTAAAATTTCACTTTAGGGCCTTTATTTTGTTGCTTTGTTTTGTTTGCAAGAGGGCAAGAAGTTGGGTAAAAATCCATTTATTTCTTGAGAGGAGTCACTAGGGGAATGGCTGAATGCAGCTGGGCAGTCCTACATTACAGAGAGTGGCCTGGTCTCCTCATTACCCCTTACAGCTCTCCTTTTGTCTGGCAACACCTCTTAGCAGAACTAGGGTAATAGCATCTCAAGTCTTCACATGGAACAAGAAAAAAACACCTCCCCACATTTTTTTCTATTAAAAAGAAGGAAGGAAAAAGGTGCAGACTTGGACAATATTCCCAAATAGTGCTGGCGGACCCCAACGTACAGTGTTTTTTCTTCTTTTCTCGTACATACATTTCGCTTTTCTTTCTCAGGAAGGAAATAGTCTTACTTGCTCTTTCCTGACCCCCTGCCCCGATTCCCTTCCCCTTAGGCAGTGAGGACCAGGGAGAGTCACAGAGGCTTGTGCTTTGCTTTGCTGAGAGCCACGCAATGCCTCCCAGGTAAATTGTCTCACCACCAGTCAGGCTGAGCAGAGTTTGCCATTACCACAAAAATGTGGGGACAGTTTTTAAGTTTTACTGAATCTGGAGGTGGTTGAACAAGATCTCTTTCACATTTTCCCTTTCAAATTTCACTGAAACACGATGTTTACATGCCAGTGTAAAAGTGCCATACTGAAGAAAGTTAAGCAGGGTGTAAAAAAATAGCTACAATGGAAATGACAGCCTGAACAGTCATGACAAGTGGATAGATATGCTAGACCGTGGATGACTTGTTAAGTATTTTGCAAATATATATGCATATTGCTGCTATATGGTGTGTGCATAATCAATAAAACGTGTGTACGACGGATGGACAGATCACACAGATAACTACAGGATTTCAGATTATCTGCTGTATCTATGGTCACCTATTAAAGCCACTTGTGAGCTATCCCACCTCATTCCCAGAGATACGAGGTGTTAAAGTCAACAGCTGTCAGGTATGTTTCACACCCAACAGAGCCATGGAGCCAGCACGCTGGTGATCCCAATGCCTGCTTCAGCAGTGTGGTGTAGCTCACCCCCCTTCAATTTTTAGGAAAATGTAAGCTGAAAAAAAAGCTCAATTTTTTCATTGCCCGTGGCCAACAGGCTGTGGCGGGAAAGTTGCTAGTTGTGCTATTTAAGGAAGCAGGAAGATTTCTGCATCAGTCAGAGGGTGACCTTGTATAGAGTGGCAGGATGTACACTGGCTCCAGGTAACTAAAGGCCTATCTAGGTTGGAGGGTATGGCCCCATGGCTCCCCAGGCTGCAACACCTGTGAGTACACAGTCTGGGGAGAAGCCAGAGCCCTTCTCCTTCTGCTGGTAGTCTAAGCCCAGGAAATGCAGACAGGTCCTTACTGGACATGGCTGGAAGGCCCAAGCTTAGTGGACAGCTGGCATGGAGGAGGCACAAGAACCCCCGCAATGAAGTGTCAGCTGGCCACCCACTGTCTGGCAGGGGACCAGCTGCCTTACCCCATTCCAGCCACATGCTAGCCTCCACTGAGCCTGGCCAACTCATCAGGAAGAGGATTTCAGTCCACACCCATCTAGTTACTGGTGTCTGACTTAGAAGTCTCTGCCTGTAATTAGAGGTTGTGTTAAATGTAACCCAGATAGGTTGCATTCCTTCCACCCCGGACTTCCCCACACAAACACCTTGAGTCCACACAGCAGGCTGAAGATCCAGCAGCAATGGGGACAACCTAGCCTTTGCAGTGTGTCAAGATAGCTTATACTTTGGGAAAACTTTCCTTTAGGATAACTTTGGCTTTTTAGTTCACATTTGTCTATTTCTTCAAAAAATGTGACTTTAAATCCTGAGTGAAAGGAGTTTTTCTTCAGCAGAGCTTATCTGGGTTAACTCAGGATATGCAGGTGACTACCAGATATAGAAAGGTACCTGAACTGCAGCTCAGGATGGGATTCAAATGTCATCTTCCTGCAGAACGTACAGACTATCATCTTTTAGCTATTAGCACATACTGTTAGTTCTGTGCAAACCCAGGCTGGACACTGCGCACAGAAATGAAATGGCACATAAAAGCAGAGGGATATCCATGTCAACTGAGAAGGATGACCGTGTCAGCTAGAGTGCCCTACTGCTTTATCCCTCAGAAGACTTCCGTGTGACAGCAAGGTCTAAGCAGCACAAGATTCCTTGGCAGAATGGACCTCAAAGATGTGACAGTGTTGCTGATTGCCCTGGAAGCTAGACTTGCACTAAATCAACTTCTCCAGGTCTCACATATGCCATGGGCTGTCCAGCCTGCCTTTCTGCTCAGTCACGCTGAGACTGACATGTCCTATGGCTTCTGTCTGTGCAAGGCTTTATTCTAGAAGGCACCAAAGCTGGTTACAACCTTCATATCATGGTTGTTTGTGGACTACAAATGGGAAATCCAAGTTGTTGCCAGTCGTGCTTTGCAAACTGATCTTGAGTAAACACTGGACAGGAGTACAGGGGTATCATTGAGACAACACTGTTGAGAACATAAACAAAATTGAATGGAAGTTAATTTGATATAGAGCTTGTGTCCTTGAAAGCTAATTTAAGCTTTCCTGGTTCTGGTTAAGTTGTAAATGTTTCTGGTGGGATGAAGGAGACAAGCAGCTGCAATACAAAATATAAGGGCTGGAGCCTGATTAATACTGGTCTTTAGAAGGAAGAGTTTTTACAGCCCATCTGAAAGTGTTTTATCCTCACTCAGAGATACCACAGAACCATTGCAGAAGTAAGCATCCCCAAACTGATAGTGAAGAAAGGATATTCTGAAATAATCATTCCAGTCAGTAAGTGAACAACAAGAAACACCAGTGAATATAAAATAGCAGGAACTGCAATTCTGACCTTATTCTTAAAAATAAATAATAAAGATATTAATAGGAGGTAAATAGCACCTGAGTGCTTGTTACAAAGCCTGGCACACTCCAAACCACCTTGCAGTTGCAGAACACCTTACAGTCCAAGGGAGATCATGGGTTTGAACACATGAAGAATTTACTGCTGGGTTGCATATTACCAGGTGCCTGTTGGTCTATGGCAACTGTCCCTGCTGATTTTCATGGTGGCTTATGTGGGGTAATCTGAAATCTCTGCATCCTCTGTGGAAGATAAGAGAGCTCTATGCTACCATAAATCTGCTACAGACTAAGAGTGGTCATGTAGGTGGTTGTGTTCTACCAGTTGACTGGCGGCAACTGGTTCTTTTGTGGTTTTTTTGTTTCTGTGACCGCAGGTGAATGTGTCATTTGCTGTATTTTGGCCACATAAGCTTTTCTTACTGTCACGTGATTCTTTCCTCCCCCCTCAGGTAGGTAAGTCAGTGAGCCCCGTGCTGCTCCCCAATAACAGAGGGTAAAAGGGTAAGTGGACTGCCCAGTGATGAAAAGTGATTAGGGGACCTTCTGATAAACAACCACCATGGTTTTGACATTACTGTGGTATCCTTCTAAAAAAGGATAAACCGGGTAAACCGTTTACCCACTGATTTACCTGCCATCTAAGGCTCTATTCTTGATTGACAGGGCCTGAGCACATCCCTTTATTGGAAGCAATGTGTTGGAAAACATTTGTTATAAAAAAGGGAACTGCACAAAACTAACATGAATTTAGATTTCATTGCAAACATAAACTTGGCAGAGATTAATTGAAACATTTGCCAAGGGTCAGCCTAAAGTTTGATGAAATCGAATGGGGACTTCAAACTGACTTTAACTGTCTTGAGGTCAGGTTTGAGGCAAAGTTGGAACAAGTTTCAAGGTCCCAAGGTCAATGGATTTTTTTAATCAAAACCATGCCATTCTGCTAGTTTAAGACATTTTGGCCATCAGCCATAGAAACCACTTGTTACCAGTTCAACAGGAACTGGAGCTGCTCTCACAGTCCATACGGTGCAGTCTGTGACACCTGGCTCCTTGCATGTTACCTTGCCGTCATAGAAAATGCTTGTCTCTCTGGCAAGGGTGTAAGGGAAAGGCCAGGTGTCAGGTACTGCAGCGTCCGAGACTCAAATACCTCACCTGGGGTGACCCATAGCAGGGCATTCTCAAAAGAGAGCCTTCACTGATGGAAGTCTCCACCACGGAAAGCAGCAGCCCAAAGACCTGCAGCACACAACAGAAAGCAGTTAGTCTCTTCCCCTATGTGTTTGCTTGGGTGAATGGGTGGGTGGCTTGTTTATCTTGTGGGGATGAGCCTTTTCCTTTCAACTCTTGGGAAAAAAGGAACTGCATTGTGTGTGTTTACCGAGAGACTGCTATGTTCCCTGAGACGTGAAGATAGGGCACATCCTTACAAATCAGGGTGGAGAAAAAATAAAAATGGAAAGAAATGGTCTGGGAAAGCTCCAGAGAGAAAGCAGAGACAGCGTGTGTGCATGCGTGGGCTCAGCCAGCAGGAGAATGACACCGACATGTTTCAAAGGAAGGTCGTTGCATGGACCATAAATCTCAAACGTGTAAAATTTGATTCATTTGTCTTTGTTAACTCTTTTTTACAAGAAGTTGAGCAACTATCTGAAAATTTTGAAAAATATTATTTATTTATGTTGCCCTGCAACTACTTGTGGCTAGAGACTTAACGTTCAATGTGACCTAGCACAGTATGACTGGCCTGAGCCTACTGGTGAGGACCTGCTCTTAGCAGCGGCCACATAAATGCTGGGTTGCCCAGCAGATGGCATGGACATGTGCAATATGAACGCCCAGGGACACTGGCATGAGTGTTCCCTTTGCCTGGGTGTAGCCAGGTACCAGCAGCAGGCAGAGAAGGAGAAGAACTTTCTGGGCACAAGAGGACCTTTGACACAGACTTACACCTGCCCTCAGACCTTACTTTTGAGCACTGTGGGAGGAAATAGTCTTCTACTTTGAGGTGTTGGAACAATTCTTACATCTGCTGCTGATCTGGTTTTGGAGCTTTAACTTTTCTGCCAAACTCTAGGCTCATGAGGTTACTGAGCAGCAGACATGGTTCATGAGTCCTGCTCTCCCAAATTATTTTGCTCAGAGAAGAGAGGAAGGGAAGAGTTTTCTCCAACTGATCACAGTTAATGCAATTAGTACTTTGCAGCTTTTCCTATCCATGTCTCTTTACCTTTGAGACCTTCATTAATCTTAACACCTACTGCCACTCTTAATTACTTTCAATGAGCCCACAGCAAGGAACTGAGATGTCATTCTCTTCTGTGATTGGTTGCATGCAAATCTTAGAAAGAGACAGACTGATCAGACTGAGAACAGTCCAGTTCCAGCTTTGCCATGAACTTGTGTGGTGGCCATGGCAAGCCATCTGACTTTAACTGTCTTGGGGTCAGGTTTGAGGCAAAGTTGGAACAAGGGCTGTTTTATTCGTGTAGCAAATGTAAATAGCAAAGTGATCCATATTAAAAGTCTGCTTCAGCCCCAAATAAGATAATAGAAGCTGTCTTTGCTCAGCTTTCTTTGGCTTGGAAAGTCTTTTTGGAAATGCAAGCCTTGCTGGTTTGAAAACTCCCTGTTAATCACACAGGAAAAATCCATTGTGTTGTTTAAATAAGCGAACTAATCTGAGGAAAATAGCTGTAGCCTCCTCAACAATTGAGAATCAAATTTTGCAGGCCCATGCTTATAAGATGAATATCTCAAGCCTGCTTTCCACCTCTCTTTCTCCCAGAGAACGGGATACAGGTCCAGGTCCACCAGAGATCATACATGACCTTGACTTATAAAAAGTTTAGTATGCAGTTCAAGAGCTCCTTCCCAAGCAGTTCGGCACTTTCTATCACGCCTTGCTTGCTAACTACGACGATTAATAGCCAATGCCGCCCTCGTCTACCAACCGGGGACTGTTACACTTGGCTGCCTCCGTTTCCAAGACCAAGGAACTAGAGACATCTAATGGCAGCTTCATGAACAGCATTTCTCCACTGCAGCAGGCTGCCGCGCAAGAGCTGGGCATGTGACTCATTCAGCACCTCCCAAGCGTATGTATGCAAGGCCACTGAAATGACAGCATCGTGCCATCCTGTTAAGAGGGAAAACAGGCGATGTAGATAACACCAGGGCAGCAAATGGACAGTGGTCAGTGAAGGCATTAAAAATTGGTTCAGGTGTCTGTGCGTTGCTCATGCTGGGTCTGTTCTCTTCTTTGAAGTGTGGAAGAAGGATTTAGGACAGGAGAGGTGCACGAATGAGATACTGTTCTGTTCTTGATGGCACTCTTACATTGGAAAAACACCACACTGGGAAAAACTTCTGCCATGAAAGCGATAAATACCTGAGTGTACTCTCTGCAGATGTAATATTTCCTAGCTGTCTGTGCTCAGCTCAGAGAAATAGATTCTGTGGAGCAATGCCAGTAAAATGCACAACAACAAGTATACCTTGAAGATGGTGGGTGGTTTACAGCCCTGCCTGGGAGGATCCCCAGGGAATGACACAGCTGATGACTCAGGAAGCATAAGAGATTCAGCATGGGATTTAGAGGAGAGCCTTTGCTTAGCAAAACCAGTGATTTATATACTAGCACAATGTTTGTGTCCAGAAGCCTCATTTTTGTGCGACAAAATCAACTTGAGATAAGTAAACAGAGATCAGATAGGGCCATGATTCGAAGGTACTGAAGGCCTCTACCTTTACAAATACATCCCTTTATTCGTACAGATCCAAGTCATGTTGTGCAGTCAGAGTGTGAAATGTCTGGGGATTTCTAGGCATGCTGCAAGAGCTCAGCTCTTCTCTGGAGATTTCTCCTCCCTAGCAGAGGTGGTCCAGGAACTGGACACTGCACAGTCTGGGCCTGATCCTGACACTGACCTCATTTGCTGCATCATTCCTACACATAAGATCAGAACCATGTAGTCCCTAAGGGTGCTGTGAGACTCACCATGGCGAGTCACAGAGAGTCTTGCTCAGCACTGGAAACTGCTCTCACCTCTCCCTTCCCCTACCTGGGTCACTCTCAGAGACTTCAGCGTGGGCAGAGACAATTCAATAACTTCCATGAAAGAGCCAAAGATTTAAAGTGACCTCTGCAGAGGAAAGCCGTGGGTGGTTACTTCCTAAACCACTGCAGCAGGAGCCGTGGAGTGTTGCCTGTCAGCCTCACACATTGTAGTATCATAGGGCGCTATATGATATGCAGCTGACAGGCAGAGGAGCAAAGTCCAGGAGTCGCTGTAGAGTACACTACAGGTTAAAAAAAACCAACCCCCAAACTAGCCTAACCCCAGAACTTTTTAAACTACAACTAGGGCCATTATAATCCCAGTTTGGCAGAAACATCCAGCCATGCCTTTCACCAAGGGTGGCTAAAGAGGCATGTGGAGACCAGAGTGGGAGTGCAGCCACCCTGCTTGGTGGAAGGCTGCTCTCAGCCCTTCCTCAACAGCTGTGCTGCTGACTGGTGTGCAGCACCATCCTTTCCCTCCCTCAGTGTTTAAAGGTGATGCCCTGGCTTGCTGAGACCATAAGGACTGTATGCATGATTTTCTCCAGAGAAGGTATTTAAGAAAGTTGTAACTGTCACTGCTAGCCATGACAGGTAAATAACTACTGCACACCACATACGGATTGGCAGGGCAGTTACTGCCCAGCTCTTCCTGACACCATTCCTCTAAGGCTGGTCAGAAAATAAGTGGCAAAACAGCAGCATGACAAAACACACAAACATACTTGGTTTTATCATTTGAATCGACTTGCCTTTGACTAGCTTATTTCTGATAACTAGCTGTATGCTACCTTCAGGGATTTACATGGCTTGTCTGAGGCCAGTTTAATTCAGTGGCTTAGTGTCAACTTCACTGAGTGCTGGATCCTGCTTAGGCTGTGAATGGATCCTTTAGGTATAGCTGTGAGAACATGTTATTTTGTTCATTGTAGGCCTGGGTTTATTCTGTAGGATGGACTTTTAGATCAAAGGAAGCCGTTTTCCATTTCACTTTGAAATTGAGAAACAGTTGTGGCCTAATTGAAGCAGAAGAGGGAATGTTTAAATGTTGGCATATCCAAATCATTTTGATGTGTTTGGGGAAGTGGCTTTTGGTCCATGGCTCAAACATGATCCCAGAGTGTGGACACTTAGGTATACGGGACTTACATGTTTATTTTGGAATAAAGATTATAACCAGTCTCTTCTCCCTGACGGGCACGGCTCCTAGGCACCAAACTGCCCAGAGGGGTGTGCTCTCCATGTCTGGGTAGAGCTATTGCACCCAGCAGAAAGAGGACCTTGAACATTTTAACTGGACAAAGAGAAGGACTTTGTGAGTAATTTGTTGGTCCAAGTGCTGGAGATCTCAAACATTGACTCAGTACTCTGTAGGCTACTGTGGATAGTACTCATGGAGTTTGAATCAGGAGACAGCCAAACAAATGGCTTCTTGCAGTGCAGAAGATTAGATTGAGATGAAGAACACCTATACCACTGTAAGTTTTATGATCACGGTCTAAGATAATGTCTAAGACTTGTAATCTCATCTTTTCTCATGTCCCTCACTATTATTTGAAATACCCCAAAAGAACCTTCTGTTCTCTAAAAAGCATGAGTAGGTCAATCTGCAGTGTTACTTCTCTCAGTTTGTGAGCTCTAGCACTGCACCATAAAGTGCCTGTGATTGCAAGCCAAATCCCACCTTGTCCTGCAAAGAGGTGTGTGCTGTGCGATTTAGTATTGAAATACTGAGCTGTCAAATCCCATGGGACTGCCATCTGCCTTACCTCCTTTTGATTTTGAAGCTGGGAACTGATGTATGAACCTGGTAGGCTGAATGGATGGGTGTGAGCTTGGGTCTTGAGGCAATTCAAGGGTAAAATGATCTAATGTAGCAATGTGTGAGAATGCAGCAATGTGTGAGAATGCAGCACTCAGGACATTACCATTCTTGACTAATTGCCAGTGTCATGAAACTGGCCTCGTGTTGATGGCAGCCAAGGAGAAGGTTGGCATCGTATCTAAATACACATACAACTAACTAATCTGTAGCTTGCAGTAGACTTAATGAAAATAAAGATTTCAGAGAGAGAGAGAAAATAAAGACAGCATATATGACAAAGGACAGATAATAGCAGATTCAACCAGGCTTCATTAGTGTAGAAAGATGGCTAGCTGTAGGATGAAAAGAGGCTCTGATATTTTTTTGAGCTTGAGTCCTTTTGATCTTAAGTGTGTCTTGAGATTTTGGGTTGCTTTCTTAATCTTAAAATGATTTAAAAAAATCCTTCTTAGGAATGGGCTGCCCCCAGTCTGTACCCTGCTTCCTGCACCTGGACACTAGACAAAGATGCTATGGCTTTCAGAAAACAGCGCATTTGTCAGCAAGCAGCCCCTAGCCAAACAAAGGACTGGATTCATGAATGCAATATCAGCCATGGAAATGTTCCACCCGTGCCCCTCCCCAGCTTCTGACTCAATCTGTTGAAACAAAAAATGAATTGTCAGAGGATTTTGCAGCCTTTGAGGTTCCTCAGCAGATCAATACACTTAGGAAATGTTGATGGCCCCTAATTTTAATGAAACGCACAAGAATCGCAAGAATTTGAACTTCGACTATGAGCTACTTCTAGGGGTTTTGTTTCTAGTAAGAAATAACACAAAACTGCTACCAAAGATGAGATGAGATGCAGTCTGCAGCAGGGAAAGGTAAGTGTGCAGTGAGTTACAGTCAGATATGACTTTTCTCCCACACAGCAACACCACTTCAAAATTTTCCTTGCCCTAGAGAAGCAGGGTACCCTTTCGACAGGAACTTGGTGTTTGTTAACGGTGTTTGCTCTGCCTGACAAGACATTACAAAGCTCTAGACCTGTACCACGTTTATTCAACATTGTCATATTCAGCAAAACATTTAAGCAATCATTGAGCCTGAAGCACCCAAGCAGTCCCACTGTCAACAACAGGACTTCTCAAATGCTCACATTTATGCATGTGTTGAAGCACCTTTCTGTACCAGGGCTTCAAGCCCTACTAGCCTGCTGAAACAGAGTGATCACTCCGGACTTTACCTCTAGAGTCTAACAACCACCCCTGGCACCCAACGTGCAAAATGAATTGTAGTTAATCGGATAGAATTGCGTGTGTAAACTCAGTGACCTCTGAGAGTTCTCAAAACTAATTATGCCAGTGTCACCCTGCCTACTGATCTCTATGACTAGTCACATAGTCACATCTACCTATAGCGACTGTGGCACTGTCATCAGATACGCTCTGTGATCTGTCTTAATAGCTGGCACATCTCCAGGTAGGTTTCCTCCACAGTTGTCACAGGCAGCAGTGTTTCCACCTGCGATAACTGAGGAGCAGACAGATTTCTTTTGCGCTGCCATTTTCACTGTGTTTCACTACATACCCCTTTCAAAGATGAATAATTTCCGCCGGGTGAGAATACTGTCAGACTGGCATCAGATAAGTTCTCAGGCAGAGAGCTGTGCCCTGCATTGCCTACTTTATCTAATAAGGACTTTTCCATCTCTGGTCTGCTGCTTACAATTTAGCATTCATAAATTGACTTGCCAACACAGTGGGACAGAAAAAAGTCAGATGCTGACATATCTTCAGAGTCTTTCAGCTGACATAAAGCACCCATTGTCAAAACAGCATAACTTCAGAGGAAAACATTTTGGCAATTAGAAACTGAATTTCAATTTACCATCCTCCTGCCCTTTTGGTACTGTAACGAGTCACTCGCTGACACAAGACAATGTTTTGAGGCTGCAGGTGAAATTAAGTTTGAGATTAACTTCTTTTTTCTTTTTCTTGGTAAGAAGAGAGGTACTGCTTAATCTACCTCATTGAAAACTTCAGAAAAAACAGCACAAGTAGCGTCAGAACTATCATCTGTTTCCTCGCACGTGAGAACATCTTTTCAAAGGTCTTTGTTCCTCCTTCCCTTTGCTTCTTTCTTCACCTAAGGTTGGCACCATGTGGCTTGGCTCCTACTCTTGACAGAGGCACCAGCACTGGCTGAACCTGGCTGGAGCAGCCAAGGCAATGAATAGAGGCTGCCTGTGCACAGTTGGCAAGTAAAATGGTCCCCAAATGTTTGAAGACTACACAGCAAACATCCTCTGCAGATGACATCATCAACAAATACCAGAAGGTAACGGCATTTCTAACATCCTAGGGGCCTAGGTCTATCACGGGGTAGGTGCAAGCAGGGCAGGTAGGAGCATTCGGCAGCCAGGAGCCCACAGGCAGTTTCCATTTTCTACATTGCATTGGTTCAAAGGAGCATTAGTACCTGTGTTGCTAATGAGATAAAGCAGCCAAGTGCCTGCTGTGCTGGCTTAGGGAACTAGCATGGCTTTTACCACTCCAGCTTTCCTAGTGCTGAGCTAAGGTGACGCGTGTCTTGGCACGCTGGAGAGGTTTGTTTCTTTTCCTCCCCTTGTCCTCACCTGCCTGTGCATCTCAGGCAAGTGGTGTTTTCCTTCTATCAGACCATTATATAGCATGGCCCAAATTCTGCAGCAGTTTAGCACACACAAGAAATGCCAGAGGAAACCCATTAGGTTCCTACGGACAAAGGTGTCCACAGAAACATGACTGAGACTCAGAGTCCCTGTAATCTGAAAAATCAGCACTAGCTCCTAGCCATTCAAGTACACAATATACCCCCACCCTACTATGGTTAATCAGGCTTTGATAATTGTCTCTAAAATTAAGTTTAATAATAACTAAAGCAAAAGTTTCCTTGGCATCAGAGTTTATAGAAGGTGTTACCTAGGCATGCTGGAGAAGAAAATTACACTGTCAAGCCTCCAGGAAAACTAGCAGCTTGGATTTGTTAATTTTGGACAACATCTAGATAATTCTGCTGCCACAATTTTAAATTATAGTCATATAATTCATCTTCTCTTACATTTACAGCAGCGATAAGAAAATTGGCAAAAGCCCTGTAATGCCCCTGTGGATCCTTACATACCTTTTCAGTCTCACTTGCAGGTTAATGAAAAAAACACCAAAGTTAGCAAGGTCATGTCCAGTCCCAGTAAAAACGGCCTGTGTTGGGATAATTAAGTAATAATCACAGGCAGAGTGCCCCCAGGGCAGGGCAGGACCAGCAACTGCTTCACAGGCCTCAGCAGTGTGTGCAGGTCTTCCTGGCTTCTCTGCATTCAGGGGAAAAGAAACACACAAACAAGGCAGAGCTGGGTCTTGAGGATCTCCCTGGGTGACCTGAGAAGTGCTGTGGGCTATGGAACATGCACATATCACTGGGACAGATGTGTACACTAGTACCTTCACAGCAGCACACCTGCAGGCAGCTGTTCCACCTCCTTGACCCTTATCACACCAGCAAGTCAAAAGCTAAGAACACTTTCTCAGAAGGTTGTAGTCCCTGGAAAACAGCTTTCAATCCTGAAATTTGAGGGGTTAAGATGAGAACTGAGCTGGAATTTCTTCTGCACATAACACAGGCAGCAGAGAAAGTAGAGGTGTTCAGATGAAAGTAAACAAACACTTTTTATTTCTTAATCATAGCGTGTTTACCAGGTATTTGACAACTGGATTGAGCCTTTGAAGTCATAACATGTTACCTGAAGATGTGGCTTGATTACAGCCCAGACACGAATGTATAATGCCGTCTTTCAAGGGGACAATTAGATTCATATTTCATGTGGCTGTTCCATGAAAAGTGAAATTATGCCAGTGTATATTGTATATTGATAATTTTGGTTTTCAGAAGCTGTTTCTTAGTCCAATGACAGTAGATTTCAGAGGTAAGAATGGTATCTGCAGAGACTGTCCCCTGACTTGGGGTACAGCTAAAATCCTGAAAGCTGTACTGATATAATTACAACTATTCAAAGAGAGTGAAAGATTTTATTCAGACATTTCTGACATGAAAAACGAGTGTGGTAATGGAAATTCTTTTATCATCCCAACTGCAGGGGTTGTGACCGAGAGCACGCTCTCATTTACTGTCAATACAGCTGTAATTAAATCACTCCAGCTTTCAGAATGTTAGTCATACCATACCCCGAGCTGGGATAAAAACTCACAGCGAAAGAGACGAGAGGAAAACAGTCAATATAAATAAGTAGATGCAGCCACAAAAGAGTTTACTTTCTTCCAGAGAACTCAAAAGCAGAACAGGACACAAGGCATTCTCTGCACCACCCTGGCTCTGCTACCAAGGATCTGGCTACACCTCTCAACCTACAGAGCAACCTACAGCATCAAGGCTGTTCATAAGTGTCTAGGTGTCAGACTGATAGTAGATAGACTAATATTGCTATTCATGAAACCGATTGCTTCCTAGAAGGAGGACCAGACGAGCAGCATAAGGGCCAATTCGTGAATGTCCAATGTTGGACCTACAGTAAATGAATACTATTAGTGTAACTGACAGCTGCTCATGAAGGCTGGTGCCATACCAGCTGCCCCTAAACCCCCTAATGTCTGGAGGACTGGCTGGAGTGAAGGAGGTTTATTCCCTCACCCAATTTGTTCCTCAGCCCTCTCCTCTTTAACACAACAGCACTTGCCTGCATCATTTCAGATGCTTGATCCTGATGTTCACCACTGTTTGGTTGGGCCTTCTGGATGTCTGTGGTGAAGAAAGAAAAACTAGCACTCTGTGCCTGCTAGTGCACCAGACCCTCTCAGTTCTACAGCCTGGCAAATACCTCCATTGTAAAACCAACAATCAAATCACAGAATCGTTTAGTTAGATAAGACCTTCAGCATCGGTAAGTTCAGCCATTAGCCCAGTTGTCCCAAGCCCACCACTAAACCAAGTCCCTAAGCTGCAGACCTACCCAATGACAGAACATACAACTCTTCGTTCTGTTCTCAGGTGAGATGCACAATGTGGAATTTTCCTCAATGGAAAGTAGTAAGATAATACTTCAGGGGAAAACATCCCCAAATTCCACAAATTTACAGTTCCCTAACATTTGAAAGGCAAACAAAGCAAAACGATTTATGCCACTGCAAAGGTCAGAAGTTTCCTTCCTGCAGGTGAGACAACGGCCTGATGTACCAAGGCCAAATACAAACCAACCCAGACAGAGATTATTTAAAAAGCATTGCATCTGTTTATATACTCTCCAACTCGTTTGGCTTGTAACTGATGAAGTTTAAACTGTGAATAGTTCAATTTCTGTCTTTGTACAAAAAGCTCCTGGCTTTACAGAGCTTTCTGGCTGAGATAAGCCATGCTCAGAAGGGAAGTGATTTTTAGGGAGTTCTCCAGAGAACTGTCACTTGGAAGAATCTCTCCTGGTTAACTGTTCTCCAGCTTAATGAAAAAGCTTTTCTCGCCATTATGAAAGTGGTCTAATGACCTGTTTCAAACGTGTTTTCTGAAGGTTGGGTGAACTTGAGCAAAAACCTGTCACAAAGGCGTAGGACTAGTCATATGCTGCAGTTTGGGAGGTGGTGAGAATTCAGAAATGTGACAAGAAGAAATTCCCTGCTGAGCATGTTCGCTGAAGATCTCTTTCTACCCTTTCTATGGCAAAACCAGCTAAAGAGATTTTAGGGAAGGAAAAATCTCCTCTGTGAACTTGCCTGCAGATACTTTCACATTAGCCCTTGCAAGGCTTGTGTTTTCTGACAACCTTCTGGCAAACGCAGTGATACAACTTGAGCAAATGCTAGTGAAAAAAAATATAGGCAAATTTCAAAGTTTTCTTTGAATGATTGTTCTCAAATAATGCTTTGGAGAGCTCTTGGCTGGAAAAAAAATCATTCTGGTACAGCTAGGGACAGTGGCCTAAAACAGCAGATGAGTTGGAAAAAACACATCCTACCTACAGAAATGTCACAGGGATATTCCGTGACCCTTCCAGTGATAACATAGCCAAAATAATTAAGCACATGAATCTGTAAACTTCTGTACTGGGATTTCTCTCTCCTTCAGCTCTTCTTTAAAAGTGTGTGCATAGTATGTTGCTGCGATCCGGGCAGCACTAATGCTTTCATTGACAGAGAGGATGTACCCACTCAATACCGTGGTGTGGACTGTCCATCTGTGTGCGTACCTTTTCCCGCAGTTCAGAGGCATTTTTATTTTAAGGAAATCACAGCATAATCACCGCTATTTGCTTAAATCTGTGCGTGTGAAACAAAGCCATTCCTAGCCCATCTGCTCTAGCAGCCTCTGCCATGTAAACGTCTATCCGAGTTGCTGGAAACAGTAGGAGGGACCCCTTGTCACGTGTGAAACGGAGGGCAGACGGGAAGAAGCACCGGGGAACTACCGCCACTTGCGCCGCTGAGAGGCACCCGGCGCAGAGCCTCATGCATGCATATACCTATTTTAGCTCATTATTTCACGGAACCACTGATTCACAGGATGTCAGGGATTGGAAGGGACCTCGAAATATCATCCAGTCCAATCCTCTGCCACAGCAGGATCCCCTGCATCCAGTGGCACAGGAACAGTCCAGGCCGATTTAAACGTCTCCAGAGAGGGAGGCTCCACAACCTCCCTGGGAAGCCCCTCTGCCGCCCTCCCTGGAAGAAGATCATCTAACTACTCACACAGCCCACAGCCGTCCGCGGAGCTTCCCGCTGAGATCAGTGAGAGGCTGTGGCACTCCTGCAGCCCGTCACCTTACAGCCACATCCTTCGTGGGAGCTCTCTCTGGGTTTCCACATCCATTTTGTCAGGTGACAGGTGGAGACCATTTTGGAGGAGACCACCTGTCCGCGAGCCCTCCGAGGTTCTCTCTTCTGGTGCCCGCCCCGCGCCAGCAGGCAGCCGGCGGCCTCGCTGTTGGCCGTCCGAGCGCGGCCGCTTCCCGCTCCCCGCTTCCCGCTTCTCGCTTCCCGCTTCGCCGCCTTTAAGTTTCCCGCGCTTTCCCTGTCAGCGCCCTCAGCCGCGTCCCCCCTCGGCTTCGCCCGTGAGAGATGCCGCCTCCTCGCGGGTCTCTCCTTTCCTCCCTCGGGCTACCCTGAGTTTAGGAACCCCCGTCTACCGCAAAAATCTCAAAAAAGAAAGAAGTAAAACCCCGGCCACGGAGTTCACCCCGGCGCCGCCGTCTCTCCGTTCACAGTCCGAGTGGCTTCACCTTCACTTACCGGCACCAGTTTGTGCCCCCATGTTGTTTTTCCACGCGGCCTCGGTGGGAGAGATTTGTGTGCAGAGCAGCATTTGATTCCAGCAAACATCGAGCGGCACCCGCATTGCTAGCTCTCACACAGACGGGATGCCATTCATACTTAAACAGTGCTTTCCGAGTCGGCTGGCATCGCAGCCGAGGCAGTGGAAGTGCTCCGATATGTCTCTCGGATCTCGGGGCAGGGTGCTTCCTTCACATACCCTGACCTCCGCAGAGCTGCTGCAGTAAGGCAGTTAGAGCCACACAGGACGAGACACTAGCCGTGCAATAGCCTCTGCTTCCTCCGCCGAAAGCCCAAGAGGTGTGCTTCGCCAGCTGATCTGTACAGGCACTCGCCTCTGTTTTTCCAGACTCTGCTTCCCGTACACTTCAGCTCCTTTCTTTGTTTTCATTTGCATACATTCAGGGCCCTCAAGAGAAACAGCTCTGCATTAAAAATATATGCTATTTAAGTAACAATAGAGCATGCTTTTCACTGGGAGGTAAAAAAAAGAATAAAGAGGAGATTTCAGTTCAAAAAAAGGTGTAAAGGGATGTCACATGATGTTCAGTGTACTTTGGCTCACAGAATTTGTCCTGCACTTTGTGGCAGCCTCTGCTTTATTCTGTTCGTTTCTTTTGCAGAAATAGGACTGTAATGAGACTGTGTGTTTGGACACCATCCTCCCTCTTCATCTGAAGCTACCACAAGCACTAAGAGCCTATGCTTCACTGCACTGCACCCTCTACCACGATTAACTCTTGCACTGAGGGGGTGGCTAGCAGAGCCGCTTGCATAGAGCAGTATTTAACGCCTCCTTCCGTCCGCTGCGGGCAGCCTGGCTCAGCAGGGCTCATCCAGCCATCCAATTGCAAAAGCATTTCCTTCCTAGAAGTCAAGCATGTGTGTCAGGCGGGATGATTCTCCACCACCCTTACCAGACAAAGTACTAAAGGGTATTTGTTTGCAAAAGCATTCGGTGAAAACACTTCAGTTACAGCCCAAGTTTGTGAGTGCTTATGTGCTGACCTGGGGGTTTGCCTCCTTGCCCCTAATTTAGTTTAATAGCCAGGACTGAGGCAGTTGTTGTCCTAGCTGTCTGCTGTGGCCTCTGCTGGCAGTCACTGTCACTCAGGGAAGCTTGTCAAGTGGAAAGGGTGTGATCTTGTTTTCTCAAGGTGTAGCTGTGCATTTGGACCTAAGATCACATTCACAGAATCACAGAAAGTTAGGGGGTGGAAGGGACCTTGGAAGGGTTTTGAATGTCTCCAGAGAAGGAGACTCCACAACCTCTCTGGGCGCCCTGTTCCTGTGTTCAAAGGTTACTTGTTTGCAGTGCCCCCCTCCCACTGGCACTGCTGACCCTGCAGCCATAGAGGGTGCGAGAGCTGGATGCTGATGGAGCTGAAAACTCACAGGGAAATAGGAGGAAAATATCCTTTTTCACCAGGTCAGCAAGGCAATCTGTTCCACCCTGTGATGAGGTGACAGCAGCACATGGCTAGGAGAAGTGGGCACTCTTCCATTTTTAGTCCATTAGTCATTTGTTCAGCTAAGCTGACAGCAAAGTTGTGTTTTGAGTTTACAGCTCAAGCACTAATTTAAGCTGCTGTCACATTTTGGTTTCACCTTAGCACCCAGGACAGTCTGGCTGCAGCCAGAGACTTATCAGTGCCTCTGCCAGGGGACAAGATGCTCCACCAGCTAGAGAGGGACAGAATATGGTAGCAGTATCTGCACCTGCTGCAAATCCGTCCTCTTGCTTCTTTCTTTGGAAGGGCTATTTTTGACTGGATCATCTCAGTGATCCAAGATGTGAAAGTGAAACTTCACAAGCAGTTGTGTCAGTGCAAATAAGGTGGAAGCAAGCTGTGAGGACACGGGAACTGAGAAATCCTTTAGGCCAGCTTCTCCACAGGAGCTATGATGCCATGGGAACCACGACTGACTGCAGAGGAGCTCTGGAGATGTTCAAGAGGGAAGAGGCTTCCTTCTTGCACTTGAGTGTACAAATGTGGCATTACCTCCTCCTTTCAAGACACAGGCTGGCTTTCAGGCAGGAGCTTTGCCAGGCTCTGTGAAGGATTGAGCAGGATACATGACAAATCCAAATGTTTTCCCCAGTGACAGAAGAACTGTGTCTCTCAGAGGAAGGACATTTTGGCTGTACCTTCAGCATGCATGTTCTTGCCCATGAGGGAAGAGATTAATACTTCACAGGTAAGTGTGAAAACAGGAGGCAATGGGCACCAAGCTATTGCTTCCATTCCTGTGTTTTAGAAAGCAGCAGATTGAATGCAGAACAAAATGTCCTCCAAACAGAAATACACAGGGGTCATGACTCTTCAGCTTTGTTCTCACGAGGGAACAGAAAGGATTAAAAAAAACAAGTCTAAAACATCAGCAACATATTTATCGATTTTGTGCATGAATTTTGTGTGTGGAATACATTAATCCAAGGCTTTCCATAGCCTGTTTTACCGGCTGTCCGGGGCCGGCTCGCAGATAACCACACTTCATCATTCCACCAGGAAGCTCGTTCAGACTGAAACTTGGACTATTGGTTTTTAATTTTAATGCAGTTTTTCATTTTGATAGCTCTTCCACCTGACGTGGAATTGCCACACTGCGAGTTCAATACAATAAAATTGCTAATCAGCCCATTAGAATATACTGATGGTATAACATCCAGTAGTTGGTGAAGAATGTCTTCCTCTGATGTATTTTGAATTAAGTCTGCATGATAACAAAATTAATCCCGATAAGAGTACCTACCCATAAACACAAAGTGCATGCACAGCCTGCTGTTGGAAATCTGTGGAACTTGTAAGACAGTCACAAATACTAGGTAAAGAAAAATGTGTCTTCTGGTAGTGAAATAAGCAATTAAATACAAAAAAATGACCCATCCAGTAGGACGCTACAGCAGTTTGGGTCATGGATTTGTCATGGAACCATAAAACCGGTAATAAGCTTCAATCTCACATCATAGTGAATTTCTCTGACTCCAGCTTCTTCCTATCCCAAGAATACTTCCCACATTTTACTTCCCCAAGAGTTTAACCAAGCCACTCTCCCGCATGAACATCTTCTCACCCCATTTTGTCCTGCTTTTTTCAAGCAGTTCCCTAGGTCCTTAATTCTGACATGCAGAAGCTGCAAATCTCAGCACCCCAAGAAGAGCCATTAGCCAATTTCTTTTAAGGTCTCCTTTAATTTCTCTATACTAGTGCAAGTCTTTGCTTACTCTGCTATTGCAAAGGCCAACAATGCAAATTTCTTGTCTTGGTTGTTGCCTCTTCTTGGGGAAGGAAGACTTCCCACACTGGCAGTTTCCCCTATTAGCATCCCCCAGTGCATATCCCATGTGGCTGAGAGCCGTCCCGCCAAGAATGCCTTTCTAAAGCTGAAAATGGATAGAAAGCAGCAAGAAATAGTTCGTTTCCCTTATTTATTCAATGAGTTCTATTAAAGGTTCCTAATCACGATACAATAAGAATTGTTGGGGTTCCTAAGAGGAAATTTGTTCACATGCAGAATATCTTTATATTCAACAGAACCAAATTTTATGATGTTCTACTAAGAGAAACACAGTGGTCCTCTAGTAAAGCCATACAATTTGAGGGAGTTTATTTTCTCATAGGAATCTTGGGATTGTAATTGTGTGACAATCCAGGCTTATCCAGCAATGCATAATAAAAACACAATATTATGGACGCTGTCCATGAAATGGTACGGGCCCCCATGAGAGCAACTGTGGTCAGAACCTTACTGGAATCTGATCTTCATAAACTGGAGAGACAGTTCAGGAGGATTTGTAAACTTGAGCTTTTGAGAAAAATTTCATTAGGTATTTTTGTATCTTTATGCATCTAAATACCTCGAGGATCAGGTTCTCAAGGCACCTAAAGCTCATACAAATGAGCACCTGTGCCGCGTCAGGCACAGGTCTGAGTGTAATCTACTTACAAGAAACATCAGGACTCTACCATACGCAGACAAGAAAAGGAACAATAGTTGAAATGGGCAAAGATGATTCAGTTCAGCCTGAAGAGGTTTGCTTTGTATTCCCAGTCAGTTTAACAATCCTTTCATCTTTCAAGGAAATTATAACGGTGATTCATTGGCACAAAGTTAGTAACTTCTCTTTTTATCTAAGTCCTATTATTGGTGCTCGTCACAGCCATTTAAGGACCTCCTGGGAACCAGAATGGACAATTGCATCCTCCTCTCTCTGCCAGCAAGAAGCTGGTTATCATTAACAATGCTTAAATTAATAGCAAATTTTAGAGGGAGTAAATGCACCCCTGCAGGAAACCACGAATGAAGAGACAGGATATACATTTCAGTTCAAAGTCCTGCCTGTGAGTGGAGGTCTGTGACATTTTCCTGCTCAAAATTAGACATTCATGAGTTCCCTGCAGCAAGGTGCACATTATTGTTTTGGTCTATGGAATCAATAGCTGTGAGGGAGGGGGTGGAAGGTGGCTTTTTGAAAAAGGGAGTGTTTTTCATAATGGAAAGAAATCCACAATGTGTAATAAGTGGCTGTAGGTGGTTCCCTGCCCTTGCTCTTTTCTTGTTCAATATAGATCTCGGGGCTCTGAAAGGAACTGGAACACAGGGTGAGGTCTTTTATCAAACTTTGTATTACTGTGGATAACATAGAATCCAAATTTTGCTATATTATTTGAGCAGAGGAGACACGTAGAAGCAAAACAGCTTGAGCTTAGTCTGGGTAAGGTCAAAGTGGGGCTGATAAATGGAGGGGAAGCCTGGTTTGTGGCCAGCTGTAACCCACCAAACCAGCAGAGGGATTTAATATCTGTGTCTAAAAGCCAACTGATCCTGGAAGCAGCAATTATTTTGCTTGGCAAGAGTGGATCAGGGGCTACACTGGGATGAGTGTCCTGGTGCTCCATGGTTGGAGCAACAGGATGTTTCAAGGAGAACACAGCCTGCACCCCTGGTGCATTATGAAAGCTGAGAGCACCCTGCAGGTGCTCCTGCAGGTGCTCCAGCTCCTCCCTGCTCCTCCCTCATTCTAGGTATGTTATATCTGGCAGTGAGAAACCATTGCAGGATTTGCTTCATGGGTGCCACACCACAAGCACTTACAGGCTTTCACAGGGGATGTGAGAGCAGTGGGAGATAGACAGCCTGACAGCTCCACCTGAACAGCTGGTGGTCAGGACTTTTCCTGCAAGTTGCAGCACATGTCAGGCTGAGTGCTCAGACCCAGGTTGAACTGTGATCCATAATGAACACAGAAAGTTTCTGAATTTGTGCTATTACCGCTGCATTGCGTAGACACCAGAGTACTTAGTGCCCTGCAAATGACTTCTGTTACGTGAGGCTTCATCTACTAAAGAAACAAAATTCTGGGAATCATCGGTCACACGTAAGGCCGGCCAAAGTTGTTATATTCATGTCTTTCTAAAGTGGAGCAGACTGGTCTAATGTACACACCTTTTGGTAATTTGGAGGCTACGTACCTGTAATACAGTCTGCCTAGTCTCAAGATCACAAACTGAGATAAAACATTAGATAATCTACTCCATCTTCCATCCCTTGCAGCATCTTTTCATCTTAAGTCCTATTGCAGCTTTGCTGTGTATGTTTTAAGTATCCCAAATGACAGAACTTCTGCTCTTCAGAGACTATCCTGAATCTTAGAATGATTGGTTGTTGTTGCTAATCTGTCTTACATTTTTCTCCTTAGAATTAACTCCACAGTTCCTAGTGCAGTCTGCTACTGCTGCGAGCAAGAAAGATAGTTGGACATTAGCAATGCTCATGGCAAATGCTGTCAGGTTCTCTTTTGAGTAGGCTCACAATAAACGCTTTGAGCCCGTACTTGAATAAAACTGACTGCCAGGTTTCAGAATCTGCCACCCATCTGTGACTGCCTGGGCAGTAGCAAACCGCTTTCTACCACGTCCCACTCACAGGATGCCTCAGTGGCACCAGCAGGAAGCAGCTGGGGCTTTTCTAGTTCCTTTCTGTTACCCTTCACTGCAGCATCTCGCACCATGCCAGACTCACCTTTTTCCAGTGGTATTTACATACTTCAGAAGTGTTGTTGGCTATTTTGTCACCCTCCTAGCTGCTGCTTCGTCAACATTTACATATTTCTATTGTCTCCCCGGTCAGTCCCAGCTGAACCCAGCTCAATTTAAGTGACCTTCAGCAGATATCACTGTAATTAGAGTCTTCTCCTCCTGACCCTTTTTGCACACATTTTACCACAGACTAACAACTTCTACCTTTTCTTTAGGAGCTGAAAATGCTGATGAGCTCAAAGTGTAAAAGAAGGGGGTCTTCTCAGCATACCACAGCAGGAGGGGCTTTGGGCGGTAATAAGACTATAGTGTGTGTCTTTGTCTCCCTCTAAAGAAAAACCTAATTAAAACCCAATGATTTTCGTGCTGTCAAAGAAACTCAATCAGTTGCAGGCAAGAAATAATCCTCTTACATAACGGTTCAAATAATAATATGTCATCAACGTGCTTTTAACTTCATTAAAGTTTGTCCCTTGATAAGTGACATTTTAATTATGTGATCAGGTAATAAAATAATACATGCTTGAAAACTTATGTCCAAACCACACATCATTAATGGTCCTAAATTAACCCTGGATGATAGGGTAGGACTTAATCTTAGATATAAAATGCGCTACTGGGCATTTTTCACGTGGCTGCTTGGAGTTTTGAACTGGAGGTTCAATTTGGCAAAAGAACAGACAGAGTGACATCAATGCAATCTATAAAATAAGCCATAAAGGTAACAAATGCATTTTAATCTACACTGTCACAGTGCCATAATGCAACAAAACGTCAGGAATGTAAGGATTAGACTTTTGCTGTGGCCCAAGTATAGCCCCAAGTGTCTCGCCCATTCATCTAGATCTCTTGCTGGCAGGTGGGTCACATAGCCGTGTATGGAGTGAAACCTGGGTGTGCGTTAGAGAAGGTTTTATTTTGCCTCCACCAAGCCTGCTGCATCACTGACTGGACAGATTTTCAGCCCTATGGGAGAATGGGTACTGGATGTTCTCAGGAAGATAGCAAACCCCATTTTAATCTTGGGCACAGCTGGATGAAAGCTGGCCTGGAGAGCACGTTTCAAGGGTCTGTATTTCAGAGTAACCTTGCTGCAGTGAAAAATCTCAACAAACAAACAAACCTAGTGTGTTGTTGTTGGGCATCACTATAGAGCAGAGATGCAGATTATAGGAGTTTAGGAATGAAGAGGCTGATCTAAGGACAGTGCTTGTGCACTTCAACCTGAGTCTCTCCAATGTTTGGAAATTCCTGCCTAACAGGAAAGCGATCTTAGTTTATCTGCATTTTTACTTAGTGATCTTTAGAAATAAAAAAGGTTTTAAGAAATAAAACCAATTTGTGCAACAAAATCTTTATCTAGGAACATTTCATACTACTTGCTTTTGGAGCTATTTGCTGGAGTAAAATCCCTGAAAAAAAATAGAACAAACTGTTCTGGTCAGAAAACACAGCGCAAGTCATAAAATCTAAAGGCATAGACCCAGGATTTAACCACTGTGTCCTAAACAAAATAAATCTCTTCTAATGTATAATCTCTCCAAAGCACTTGTCACTGTAGTATCTGGATCGTGCACATAGATTTTGTGATGCAGTGGGATCTCTCCAGAAGAGATAATCTATTCTCCACTCATCGCCTGTGCTGCCCCTAGGCTTCACCCCTACACTTCAAACAATGGCAGTTACTCTGGGGTCACAAGCACGTAATTTACAAATGTTATGTCCTGACCTGACTTTGGTGCTGGCATTCTGGTAAGATTTACTGGGTTTAGATTAGCTTTTTTAAGCTCCCCAAATATTTCCCAAGAGCTACACTGCTCTGGCCCTGCTTTGCTCATAAACTGTTGCTTCCAAAGAGCAAATTTGGGTATTGGCAACTTCAGGAGTAAAAACAAACTAGGAAGACAAAGGTGTGCTTTTTCTAAGATGTCCATGTCCATCTGTCACCTCTTTTATCCCAGACATAGACTAGACAGGGATGGGACAGGCTTGACTCTGTTTCATGCATAAAGATCTTCATATCATCCAGGAACTAGCAGAATCTGCAATTTTCAGCTTCCCCAATCCCAATTATTTGCTCTAATGGCCGTTCTCTGATGGTAGATGTAAGCAACTACAATGTGCAAATGCTGAAAAGTATGCAAGCTAACTCTAAAATGCACTGTCTACCTCCTCCTGGNCCTCTTTCTACTGATGTATTTGTAGAAGCCTTTCTTGTTCTGTTTTACCTCCCTTGCCAGCTTCAGTTCCAAGAGGGCCTTGGCCTCCCTTGTTGCTTTCCTACAAGCCCTGACTACTTCCCTGTAGTTCTCCCAAGAGACCAATCCCTGCTTCCATGAATTGTAAGATTCCCTCTTGCCTGAGATGACCTTCAGGAGCTCCTTATTCAACCATGCAGGTCTCCTAGCACGTCAAGGGTAAATAGATGCGTTAGAAAGACAGGTGCCCAAGTGCCCAGCTGCCACGCTGGTGGCAGTGTTCCTTCAAAAATACAGCATGCAAGCAGAGACGATCAGAATGGTTCTCAAGCACGAAGCTTATAATAACAGTTGTTATCTATTAATAGCCCTGCTGGAAACTCCCTGGGAACCACAGCTGCCAGTAGTGGTATCTGCATGTCAATCTAACTCTCTCTTCTATTCTATAGCAAAAAACCTGCTCTTGTCACTGTGATCCTCTCTCAGGATGCTCTAATACATCCTTCCTTTTAGGAGAAATCCCCTCCCATCTGTCTTACACTATGCTTCCTCCTCATCTTCCCCCACTGCTTCCCCACACAGCCTGACCCAGAGACTCCTTAGCACCCTGTCCAAGCCTGCAGCAATAAAGCATATGCTGAGGAAGGTTTTGGAGGTCACTGACAATTTTGTTCAACCAGAGGACCTAAGTGATGTGGCTGAGATAGAAAAGGACACCGATAGCGATTGTCTGCCTCATTTGTGTAGGCTCATACCCAAACACAAGTGTACACTGTGTGTTTCCTCTCCCCCATGCAGAAGCCTGTGTGATGAGAGCTGGATGCTGTGAAAAAGGAGCAGACCTCATAGAAAGCAGGTTCAGAATACCCATCAAATGAAAGCCAGCAGGCAACCCCCAGCACGTTGGAAGCAAATAAGGAATAGAAAGGAGTACGGTGTGTGAGCGTGGGCCAGTGTGATACACCATCAGAGACAGTGAAGGCTGCAAACACTGCCTAGGTTTGGGTAGCAGGGTTCTGCAGGTGAGGGGCACTTGACAAACGAAATCATGTTTGATCTGGTTTCCTTTCAGGCTGCAGCTCTTTGTAACAGCTTCCCTGAACTCTGGCTGTGTTTGGCAGGGTGTCCTGCGCGGAGCCAGTGCTGCGTCACACACTCTGCATTGGCAGGACGCAGCCAGCCAGACGGCACAGTCACCAATTAATAGCACACAGCAATATTTAAACTAATCATTACGGATATCAGCATAGAGCAAAACTTATTAAAATTAACAACATAGTCAGTGAAACGGATGCTGTTTCAAGCTATTCATTACAGCTAACAACTGAATCTAGCCAACAGCACTTGATCAGTGCCGTTAGTGCTTTTAGCTTTGTGTCTTCTGCAGACAAGGTTACTGGATTTCAAATGCTCTGTGGACACGTTGATACAACCAACTGGAATCAGGCTAAATGGGAAGGACTTTAATTAATTTTGCTGCCTTCCATTATGGTTCCAAACCCACACATTCACAACACATCTTTTCCAGCATGAAGCCTGTGCCAGCGCAGTCTGTGGTGCAATGTCAGTGCAAGACTCCAAGACTCCAACCTTGGGTCTGTTCAACAGGTTGGAAACGGCCCTGAGGTGGTCACTGGTCCTGAGTGGTGAACGGATGGATGCCTGAGTGCAACTGCAAGACTCAAAGTAGTGACATGAGGAAGAGTTTATACCAAGAACATGTCCAGCACACTAAACTGCTAAGATAGACACCTGTTCCTAATACCTTTTGAACACTATGACAGGATATGAAAGGCTTTAAAGTTAAGCAGTCTCCAAAATATGCATACATAGGGACAGACAGCTGTATTAACATCCCCTCTGCAGGAAGACCGCAGTATGAATTCACACCTCCTGGAGGAATGAAGCCATATATGAGAGCACTCTCAAAACAAAGCTACCCTGAGTGACCAAATTAGCACAGCATAAGAAACAGTTGATGCCCTTAAACAGGGGGTTCCTGTCCCTCAGCTGCTATGATACTGATGGTATCACATCAACTGTGATGCAACCAGTGATGCATAATTCCCTGGCCCACTGCAGTTGCACAGTGAAACACTTGTATGCAATGCTTTTGTACCTTACCTTGCACTCGCAATTGTCTAGAAGCGCAGGCACCATCACTTACCATGTCTCTTTAGGAGAAAAACTGCTCTGATGTGATTTCCAAGAGACTAAGTTGGTACCGCAGCAGATGCTAGAGTTGCAAAGAAAACTGTCATCAGATTTATTTTTTTAATCTTTGTTTCTGTCTATCTATATCCTTCATTTGCCCTCCCACTCTCTCCCTCCTGTATCCCCTTGAGCTCTACACTTTCAATCCTAGAAAGGTTGCACTTTTCTTGCTGGCTTCAGATCCAGCATTCTCCCTGCCACCCTCTAGTCAGCTAATTCATAGAATCATAGAATCATTGTTCAGCTCCTTAATGTTTCTAAGGTCACAGGATGTGTCACCTCCCCCCTGACCTCCGGGGCACTTTCAATGTCTTTCGAGTTGAAGTTAGCGGCCATCTCGGTCTAAAACCTCCTCATCAGCTGTACTGCAGTAGCATCAGATGGGCCCGGGAAGGATCAAGGCCCCATTGTGCTCAGATCTGCATAAACACCCAGTGAGAGACAGCTCTTGCCCTCCTGAGGTTATAGGCTGAACGGGAAAGCAGGCAATTTGAAGGCAAGTGGAAGGCAACTAAGTAGATTTTTTTATGGTGATGCTAGTGACAGCACTGCTAGCCTCTCTTTTTTACCACCCTCTTTCTTGAAATTAAAATAAGTTGTTGGCTTGTTTCTGGGAGTGTTGTGGATTACTATTTGCAAAGCCAATCATTTTTCCACTCACCTTGGTTCTGTGCAATGGGCTGCGCTTCCTGAGGAGGTCCTGTGGCTCTGAGGCACCAGTGCAATACAAGCTCCAGAAGATGAAGGAAAAACAATTGGCTGTCCCCCCACCCCCTCAGAGATGGCTGCAGTCTAGCAACAGTCCCACCAACAGCAAAGCCAATGCAATGCAGTCCAATGTGTCCCTGTCAGACACCAGACTAAGGCTGGAGAGGTACTCTCATGGCAATCCAAAAGGGAGGGAGCATCTCAGCCAGTGCACAAAGCACACAGCTGCCAGAGAAAAAGCAAAGTCTCGAGAAGCAGACTGCTCTAAAGTAGGGTACAATAATTACAGAATAATTTATTCTCCTCTCTCGGGCAGTGGAAGTATCCCAGCATCACAGCGCTGCAAAGACGAAGGACAGCCTGTCCCGACGCAAAAAAGTCCTACCTTTAAAGTGAGGCTTCAGAACAGTGTGTGAGAGTTTGATTTGCATCCAGAGTGGAAACACACTTGCCAGCCATCAGGCTGATGTGATTTGAAGCAACTGAGATATTAAATGCACTAAACTAGAATGTATAATAGTCATGCTGGCAGACCTTTAATTATTGTCGTGCTTGTGGGCACTGATATCATTCAAATTAAAAGCTTTCCCCACTCCTTGCATTTTTTTAATATGTTGATGTGCTCTGCACTGATGGATTGTCCTCTCTTGTCCTTCTCTCACAAAATGCTTGGCACAATTTGCTTCAGAGGAGAAATAAAAATGACTGCCGCTCACTTGCCCTATTTGTGGTGCTCTTTGTGTTTTGTTTTAAAGCATGGACCCCCCAACTGAAGAAAAGTTTGATGAGCTTGCAAGGTCACTGTTAATTCATCAGCCACCTCAGAAAAAGCTGGAATGCTGATTATTAAGAGCAAGACTGGAACACAAGTGGAAGCTTCCCTAGAGCAGTACCTTTGACAGTGCTTCTGATCATAGCAGTTCCTTGCTCCACGCTGCACAGAAGCTCTAATTTTCCTCTGAAAGCTAAGGAATATTAGAGGCAGATATTTTGGCCAGTCCACTGCTCAGACACAGCAGCAGATAGCTTGAGCAGCTCCTCCGAAGACTAAGTGGCTTTAATGCTTGCACCGTTATCACCAGTAACGGTCTGGCTCGATAGCACTGCTTGCCCACTCAGCGTAATTCTGGAACAAGTGGAACAGTTTTGCTGGGAATGAGCAGCAGCACAAAGTACTTCTCAGAAAAGTTGCACACACCCAATCCTGAGATGGAAACTCCATAAAATAGGCAGAGGAGTAATCTTACTCATTCCTTGGATGACAGGCACAGCACATCATATCTCTATATTATGGAGACTCATTCGCAGGAGATGCAGCATTCATGTCTTCCACACTTCTTGCAAATTACAGCCCCTCATGCGCCACACAACTCCTTTCAGGTCTTGCTACCTTCTGCAGCTCCTTTTATCTTTGGTGCAGTGATGGAGCACAGTGAGAGAAGAACCTGGGCTCAAACCAGGGCAGTGCTTACCCCAATCACATCTCTCCCTAGCTCTGAGCCTCAGTCATTCTGCAGACTCCTAGGCAATGCTATTGCCTTCAGGGGAAGATCATGCCTTGTAGCCTGTTTCATCCATTAGACTTGCTCTAATTGCCTGCATGCAGAACCAGGAACCAGAGAACTCCAGTGTTTATAAACCTGACTGCAGCACTAAATCTTTCACTGGCCTTGAGCAATTCACTTACCTTTCTGCCTTAGTTTCCCCACGTGTAAAAGTGAGATAACGTTTACTTTCCTCACAGGGATATTGCAAGGATTAATTAGTTAACTGAGTTTGCCTGAAAGGTGAAAGGCGTTTTACACATGTTAAGTATTGTTGTTTCTTTGGGACAGGAAGCACCCTCCTTGTTTTAAAAGCTTAAAATCAAAGAAGAGAAAAGCTGAGGATAGTAGCTAATGGAAAACCAGAAGGATATGAGAATACTGAGGAAGTCAGATCATCCTAAAATGGAGAAGTTTGCAGCCGTGAAACCTTTCAGCCATTTTTAAGCCAGAGGAGGTGAAAATGAAGATGTCCCTGCTCACTGCAGGGGGCTGGACTAGATTATCTTTAAAGGTCCCTTCCAACCCAAAGCATTCCATGATTCTATGGAAATGAGCAGCATGTAATAGACAAGTAGGATCTTCCTTTGTTTCTGGATGAAGACCAGCGGATTCAGCAGCCAGCTATCCTGTCTAGTGGGCTCTGAATAGAGCCAGTCTGGCCACAGGCAAAACATAGACCTTGCTGGGAAAAATACTACCCCAGCTGGGCTTCGAGAAGAGCAAACTAGTTCAGTGTTGCCTTAGGCGTGCTTCTGAGAAACCAAGGGAAAGCAAGGAAATTTGCTCTTTCCCTGCTTAGGCTAGATTCAGCCTTTGGAATTAAAGGCAGGATCACACAGCAATTCCTTCTGCTTCTCATGAGCATTAAAGTGAAGAATTGAAGAGTAAATGCCCATGAAGCTAAAGGAGCTGCTGTCATCAAGAAGATGAGACTCTGCCCAGGAGAGCAGATGAGCAGCAGCACCAGCTCCTGACAAAAGAAGAGGGAGGGAAGAGATAAGTAAAAAGCAACAGCTCTCCTAAGGTGCTGTTTAAAGAGGGTAACTTAGCAGGACAGACCAAATTACACTGTTTAACAGTGCTGGTCTGCAACTTCTCAAGATGCTACTGCTGTTTGGGCATAGAGGCAGCAGTAATAGAGTGTTTACAGCAACAGTAAGCCTGCCGTAAAGTCTCTGGGAGATATCATTAGCTCAGATCTGCCTCCTCACTAGTGAGTGGTCTTTCCAGATGCTCCGAAGGAGTGGTCCATGTGTATGCTTCCTGTTGCACAGCAGGAGAGGTCAGGCACAAATATGCTGAGAGATATATTTATTTCACCTATGGTAACTCTAGGGAAGTTGATGCAGGTTGTTTGCTGGCCAGACCTGTCAAGAAGGGGTTTAAAGTCTACCAGCACGGTGTGGAAAAGTACTTGATCACTGACACAACTGAGTCCAAAAGATGGTGTCTGGTTTATAGCCTGAGTGACGCAAGTGCCAGCAAAGATGATTCTCTATCTAACAACTGTCAGAAGAGGCGATGCGGGTGTTGTAGTTGTACTGTTTTCTAGACAGCACAGCCCCTTGCATAGCTGCCACTCAGCTTGCCTGTGCTTGCCCCATCCCCCTTCTCTCCTTTCCTGTACTTGTACCCAGTGTGCTGAGATGTATTTGCACCTGCATTGATAAGCACATTTTGGCTCTAAATGCACTTAGTGGTACTATGTCTTCACCTTCTTGTATCAGTGTAAGTCAAGAATAATCCTAGAAGAGATTCACAAGGGCAAAACCAGTGAAAAATGAGCGGAATTGAAAGGCATCCAATTTATATGGGCTGAAAGCTGATTTTCTTTCAAATGGATGCCAATCTAATCTAAAGCAAGAAGCCTCCAGATTCCAGGACTTCTAAGCAAAAAACTTTAGCTATAAAGAACTGATAACTCCTAGTTGTCACAGGCAGTGCAGATGATGAAAGCAGTGGATGTATTGACTGGATCCAGCTGAGGGTCTGGGTAGGTGGAATTAACACTATTCTAAATGACAACACTGTGTGACTTTATTGGCAGAGAAAAACCCATGTGACAGGTCTTGGTGTGACCTTCTCAGGGAAGCATGGCCTGAGATATGGTCCGTATTCACAGATAGGAAGGGCATATGGGAACTGTCTGTGAGGTATCTGCATGATGTTCTCCCCATCCTCATTTAGCCTAAAAACAGAAGTGTTTGTGGACTCATGTCTCGCTGATACTAGCAAACAGTTCTTACCATTGCTCAGCGTGAGAAAGGGAGGAAAAAAGCCAACAAAACCCCAAAGAACCCAGTATGACACTGCTGGAGCCTGAATTCAATACTGCCTGCTGTTCACAGAGTTGCTGCTTCTGTTTGAAGGACCCTGGACCTCTCTCCCTTTATCACATTTGCAATTAGCTTTCCATACACATCTGCTCCTGGCCTTAAAATAATCTCCCCTCCACCTCCAAAGGGAAATGATTTTGTAATGTAATTGCTTCCAGAATCACAGTTCTTCTCTCATCCTTCAGTGGCTCTGGCAGGCAGTCTCATATATCCAGCTTACCCCAAAAGAATCCACGCCTTGCCAAGCATCACATTTTGTGGCCAAGATTTTGAAGAAGTCACACGGGACCAAACCTTTAAGCACCAAACCCATATTTAGGCACTTGTGTAAATGTGTGTCCTGCTGTTCAGCCGTGCATGGGGTATCGAAGCTCCAGCTGACTTCTTTTCATTCTGCTCCTCTTTTTTACACCAAGTCCCAACGTAAGCATGGTGTTTTGTTAGAATGACAGGAGTATGTGCTGCCGGATAGATTCTGATCTGCATTTCTGCATCCTTTGACGGTACATCTCTGTCTCTGGAAAGGCTGAAGGGATGAAAAGTGAGTACCTTTGGACCTCATGGCCATTTAGCACAAACAGAAAGCTGGAGCTAAACCAGAATATTTCTGTGGCACTGAATAACTTGTTTGCTTTGCCCCTTCCAGACTAATTTTCATTCACTGCTGCTTTTGGCATACACACCAATTACCTTCCACTGAAATTCCCAAAAATGGGCTTTACCTGGGACTCATAATGCTCTTGCCGATGTGGAGAAGTATTTCACCAAATAACAGCTGGTTCTTGGTTAGTCCTGGCATAGATAGTTTAGTTCTTAGGCTGGTGTCACAGAATCACAGAACCCTTGAATTGGGAAGATACCTTTAAGATTATGGAGTCCAACCATTAACCTAACAAGCCCACTGCTGAACCCAGTCATTAAGATCCACATCTACACGAGGTAGGAATGGCAATCCAACCTCCTTCCAACAAAGGAAGCCTTACCCTTCCAACAAAGATTTTCCGAATGTCCAAGCTAAGCCTCCCCTGTTTACTAAGATCTAGTCATCTGTTTTTTCCAGCACCTTCCCTGGTGCCCATGTGCCCTCAGTGGCTGCGGGAGCAGTCCTGTTACCCCTGCAGTGTCCTACTGAGAATGCCAGAAATGCTAGAGGCAGAGGGAATGTGAAGCCAGGAGGCAATCCCTCAATACATGTATGGAGGGAAAGGACTCAGAAAAAGAGGTTGGGAAGATGAAAACCATGGATGTATGTTATCTAAAGGAATGAGAAACTACAAAACACAGATCAGAAGGCATACTGGCCTACAGAAATTCATGCCTGAGGTAACTTTTACTTCAGCCAGTTACCCAGGAGCTGGATTTGGCCTGCCTGGCAGAGATTTTTGGTTTAGCCAGTAATGTTAATTGCAGAAAGTAAGCAACATTTCTTGAATTGCACAAAAGAGAGAGAGGACAAATCCCATTTAAAATTTTAGAGTAAGGCTTTCTTAAAGGGAGGGGATAAATACTAATACTGGGGCTTTGTTGATGAGCTTTAGGGGGGTTGCTAAGCAACACAGCCCTTTGTCTATAGTCCAGGCGATGCTTGGGAGAGGACCATGCAGGAATGAAATTGATAAGGCTTCTATAAAAACATATTTTTATACATTTTAGAAAACAAACAGACACTCCTATCTGTCTCCTTGAGTTTCTTATTTTTTTCCCACATGAAAAATTATCTGCTGAAAATGTCGTGGCTGCGATCTCAGAGGGGTGTTACGAGCATTTGGAGGGTATTACGAGCCCAACAGCAAAGTCGGGGCAATGTGCACATGCTTTTAACACAACATCAATAGTCACTCCCTGTATCTCTAAATAGCATGATGCTTTTTGTTTTTCACTCTCCATTTCAAATCTGTGTACTAATTTGCTGTTAATGGCACCAGCCATTTATTCTGTTATATTTAGTTTCTTCCAGGTCACCTTAAAGAATTGCATTAACGCATCCCAGCGTAGCACAGAAACTGGATAGCTAATGACCTAGTGTTATGTAGCTGATAAAATAAGCTCACACATTTCCAGATATTAAAATCATGTATGTGTTGGTCAGCTCCACAATCTTTAAATTCGATATATTGATTCGTAGTTAGGACTTAGTGATCAGGAGTACAGAGCAAAGGAACAGCTTTTGATTTGAGACTCTCAGAGAGAAAACCATATTTTATTAAGTTAGTGAAAATGCTGACTGGGGAAATTTTAAGTATTTTCATAGAATCACAGAATCCTCAAAGCTGGAAAGGACCTCCAGGATCACCAAGTCCAGCTCTCATCCCAACAGCTCCCTAACTCCTAATCCATGGCCTCAAGTGCTCTATCTACTCATTTTTCAAACCACTCCAGGGATGGTGACTCCACGCCCTCCCTGGGCAGCCTGTTCCAGTGCCCAATCACGCTCTCAGGAAACAACTTCCTGAGACCCAATCTAAACCTCCCCAGATGCGGCTTGAGGCCATTATGTCTCCTTGTACAGAAAAGTGGTGGGAAAAATCATTCTGCTTTTGGCAGTGTGCGTGTCTGGGATGAAATCAGGTCTCTTCTGCAGCAGTTATGACATTTCATATCACGGGAAGTTATAATATGCAAATATAAAGTTGTGAATTCAATTTACCTCAGGCAGAAGGGGTTGCATTTTACCTTGGACATCAGAGTGTGTTGTGTCTATCGCCTGCAATGCGCAACGTGGAATTGTGATAAATAAATGACATTTTATTTATTGAATATTGAAGAGCTGAAGAATGAAGTGTTTTTCCCAGTGAAGATGTATCATGTTCTTTTCTTCTGCCTATGTATTACCTGCTTTACAAATAACTCAGAGTCTTGACTGTATCTATTCACATAATTTTCTCTCTTGCCGCAGACACTTGTTTAGGAAGACACATAGTTCCTCGTCTTCCTTTTGACTTCTCTCAAAGGACTTTTCTGATAAAGCTGTAATACTTCTGGGCCTGTCCAACAGCAATGGAGACAGACAGTGTAAGTGGGACTCTTGGTCATCAACCCCTGTCTAGAACATAATACTCAGCTAACTGCTAAGTGACTTCTTACTGGGTAGAAGAACTGTCGGTGTTCTAAAATGCACACAAGTGGAAAGTGGAGGTATAAACCAACTTGCTGCTGGAGGTGGAAAAGCTAAAGCAAAAAGACCTTGGAGTGAAGAGGTGAGTAATTTTGTCCATATTCTGCTAGCACCTGACATTTTACTGATGAGGAATCCTTCTTCCATACATTAGATCAATGTGAAGAGGGAAAACTAAAGGTTCCTGGATGCAAGTATAGCAGCTTTTCATAAGAAAATAACATTTCTTGTCTTCCATTCTTGTCTTAAATGCATAGCGCAGATTGTTGATTCATATGATCCGCTTAAACAATCAGGCCATCTCCTAGGGATTAATGAATAGCTGAGAGAGTTGATGGCCCAAAACAAACTGGAGGGCCATTAACCTCAGTCAGCCATTGGTTCCCTGGGAAATGCCTGTGCCTCAACTGCTATTTGCCACTATGACATCCATTCCCTTCTTTATGTTGCTACACAGACAAAAAAGGCGTCTTCAACAGGGATGATGCTGGATGCTGCTCCTGCTAGAGGCAGACATTTCTCAGCCCAGGGAATTCCTGACCAGGCCAGGAGATACTAGTGGCACATCGTACTCCATTGTGTTCATGCGCTGCAGCTGCCAATCAATAAATACTTCTCTAGTTCTCTGATGAAAAAGTGCTTGTCTGTCTAAAATGCACAGAAGGCAATGAAGTAAATTCTTGTTCGGAAAGCAAACATACTAGTCACAAGAAGTTCAATAGCCAGTGCTCTAAGTGCTGGGCAAGGACCACAGAGCCCACTACATTGAAGAGCATTAACAAGCTTGACAGAAGAGGGCCCTTAGAATTTGTTCTTGTTTCTTCTTTTCAGAAATGCAGTGTGTATGTCCCATGCTTGGAGTTTAAGGCACTGAGAGCCCAGGTGACAGTGCTAACCCTCTGGGCCAGCTCTACAGCTTATCTGTTACTAAATTTCAATCCATCGTTGCTTGTGATAAAATAGAAGCCAGAGGGTGGATGCACAGTAAGTATTTTCGAGAGCCCTTACTTATGTGATAGCTTACTCTGTGGTGGCTTAAATACAGACTAGAATGGATGCTTAAATCAAAGCACAAACTTCTTCAGCCTCAGGGTAAGAAAAGCACTTTAAACATCGCTGGCCTCAAGGTACAAACCCAAATATTTGTTAAACTCCTAGACTTTAAAGAGTTGGCTTTCTAAAGGCAATTCCTCACTGATGCTTCTCTGGGAGGCTTTTCTCTTTCTCTGCTTCCCACCCTTTGGGAAAAACATAAGCAAGGGCTAGGAGCATAGCCTTGATTCCAGTTTCCTCTGCTTCTGTGGGATGATCGTCCTGGCTCCACAGGTGTCAGCCAACACTGAGAAGCAAAAGGAAAGGAAGTGAGAGAAGTATTATCCTCTGCAGATGGTTTAGAGGTGGTTTGCATTGTTCTTGTGCATTTAATTCACAACACAGACCTCAAGGAAGCACTGATATCATCACATTTACCACCGGCTCAGGAAGCCTGCTGGTACTGGCTGTACGTTTTTTTGTGCCTGGCACAGCTTATCCTCTTACGCAGTGAGAGGAAATGTGCCTTGCAGAGTGTCAAGAATGGCAAAAAGTGATTAAACAAAGACCACCACTACGACCTCTCTTAGCTTCTAGGTTCAGTCTAGATGCAAGTTAAGGTCAACCTCTTTTCATCTCCCTTCATAGTACGCAAACTGCTGGAAGCTTACCTTGCCCGTGCAGTGTCAAGTCTAATTCACATCTCTGGGGCAAACCGAACTCTTCAACCTCATTGTCAATGTGGGCAGCCCCCCCACCTTGCTGCTTGCTCTTGGACTGTGGTATGTCTTGATTGCGCTAGAACAGCTGCTCACAGGGGACGTGCTGTGAACGGAACTAAGGAGTCGGTATGAGTTGAAAACAACCAATGCCACCAAAAAATGACTAATTTTTAGCCTGGAAGGATTTCCTGATCCAGCCAGGCCACCACACACCAAACTTACCGATTGGCCAGGCTACTCCTTCCACAGGCAACATGAGATATTTAGCACTACACCAGAGACCAAAGCATTGGAAAGAGTACAGACTGTTCCACAAAGAGTCAAGTGGTCAGCAGAGAATTTGAGCATCTGACACCAGATACACGTCCCACGGGCACCACAGCCTGCTGAGCAAACTAAGAGTAACATCACACATGGGTCCTCTTCCTCCACCAGCTGCAAACCAAGCCTTCAGACCATGACTATCAAAACTTTTTGAGAGGATGTTCTGAAAGGAAACACCTAAAACTGAAATATTTTAGGACATTCTATCCTGAAAAATTAATTAAATGTCAATTTTCACCCTGAGCCACAATTAAAAAGGGTTTAAAATATTTGAACAAATGAGCAAAAATGCTTATTTTCAGTGAAGTAAGGATTATGCTCAATATCAACTGTAAGTGACAACAGGGATAAGCAGGGTCTGCACAGTATGCGAAAGAAGATGAAAATCCAAGTATCAAATAGGTATTACCATCTTTACACCCATTTTCAGGAACTGCAGTAAAATAACATCACAAATATAATACATCTAACAATTGGCATACAACATCATGTGCTGCCATGCCACGTTGTTGTACCACGTTGTTGTACCACACTGGCACACAATGTACAAGTGACAACTTAAAAACTGAACATACGCGTCTGGAATATTCACTGCTTGCTCCTCTGACGCTTCAGTATAAACCCAGTATTGTCATCACAAATGCTCGGAAGTAGCTGTAGGGGAAGACTCCAGAATATAAGAAACATTGAAGTGCCTGTGGGATCGGTCCTGTCAGTGGAAGGTAAAGAAAGGTTTTGTTAATTTGGTCCTTTCAAAATGCTTTTTAAACAGACAAGCAGATTAGAATTTCATTGCCACTGAGAGACATTTCAAATGTTTTATAAAGAGCAAATAAATCCAACAACAAAGACTTGCTTCTTTCCATAATGTATCTCATCGTCATCTTGATCAAAGTTCTACCGCTTACAACTAGAAATGTTCTACCACTCTCAGGTACAAACGGGAGCATTAGTGCTGTAAGCACAGATACACAGATGTGGTCCCTATGCCACACATACACACCGGGCAGCCAACAAAGTCTTGGGGAAAGGCTAGGAAAAAAGGAGTTACAGCAGATATAAAGGATTCAAGAGAAATTTCTGGATGAAAACAGAGCTGAAGAAAAGACCACAAGAGATCTCTACTTGGCAAATTGACAGACATTTCTGACATGTTTGTTTATTCTCTCTTTAAGACCTACTTCCTGGGTAATCTACTGTAATGCTTGCTAGTCTGACCTCTTACCACGAATGATTTAATACCGTGTCCATTCCAGCACAGATTTGGTGAGCAAACTACTTCTTTTTCTCTTTGCAACTGACTTTTCAGGGAGTGATTTAACAGCTGAAAAGAAGGAAGTTATCATGGAGAGAAAAAACTCTTAATGGGACAGAGCTTTGGGGACAGAATAGCTGATTGATATTTATCCAAAATAAACAAACTGACCTTGGAGGAAAAGCACAGCTACTGAAGGAATGAGTAGGGAAAATGGCAAAGAATCAGAACGAAATAAGACCCAAAATGTCATGAAACAAGTTAAAAATGGATTATTTGAGGTCAGGTGGAGCAAGTATTTCCTGAGCAAGAACAGAGACATGATGGCACACTGAAACCATTGCTGGAAGTGAGCTCTCCTTTTTAACATTAAAAATCAATGTTTTCTCTTTGGTGTGCCTGGAATAAAAAGATCTCGGAGACGTGCGTAGCATCTGCTTCTCCTCATTGCGCCCAGATGCAAAGGGAGAGCAAACATTAACCAAACTCGATGCAAATGAGAGTTGAACATTTACCTCTCTGCAGGCCTGGGTCTGGAAATCTCTGCACTTACTAGATCTGTGGAAACGAATCATTTTTATGTCCACTGGACAGTTTCTTACCTACAACACACACGCCCAGAAAAATGCTTTTTAATAAAAACCCTCTACTTTAGCAGAGTCTGCAATAGGTAGGACTGTAATCAACTAGGTTAATGGTATCCAGCCCCAGCAACAAACAGTGAACTCTGAAGCTCAGAGCCTGTAATCGTTGATTATTTGATGCTGTTACTGCCACCTTTTTGTCATCTGCTGGGGACAAAACAGTGTTTTCTGCAGCACAATGCCAGTGGTGCCCAAGTTCACCTATACACAGGACCATGATACAAATACAGAGACTGAAGCCAGTCTAGGGCTTTGCCCTTTCTTCTCCTCAGAGCAGTGTTTAATTCTCACGGAAGGTACATAAACTGCTCTTGGGGAAACTACACCTCCACATTTGCCTGGATTTCCTCCTCTCCTCTGCACTATGAGTGTCACAAAAGGCTTAAAATAGCTTGCAACTTGCAGCACTTCTCCTATCTACTGCGGATTCTTGAAAAGGGCAGAGGGAGAGAGGTTAAGATCTGGGGTAGAATTTATGTATAAGCCTAGGGGAAACATTATAATGGTGATAGCCTAGCTCTCAGCACCAGATGCCCCTCAGACTCAGAGGTTCCAGTTTTAATTCTGCAGTGTTTCCAGATTTTGCTGTTCTAGGAATTTGCATCATGTTAAAAAATTAGGAAGATGTGTATCCTCTTGTCTCAGGAGACTTGGCTTTGTTCACCATTCTGGTAACGCTTTGTGTCCTTTGAAGCAAGGAATCTGTTCATGCTTGCCACTAATTTTAGTGTGTGTTTTTGAAGGAATAACCCTGTCTGCCTCAAACAGTAGGTTTTCTGAAAACAATCTCCAGTGCCGACACATAGGGACATATGAAAATTAAGCAATGCTCTGACCCTTCTGCCCCTGTTTTATCGGCCAATTCTGCCAATCTCCCACGATTTGTGATTCACAAAGATAGACCTTGTCCCTAGACACAGATCTCCAATTCCCCTCTTTTCTGTGTCAATCCGCTGAAACTCTAATTTTTAAGGAATGCAGTATTGTCCTCTTGCTGATGTGAAAGCTCCTGGCATGAAAAAACAGCAGCTTTTTCTCTAACACCCTGCGGTGGGAAGCAGACTTTGTGCGGCAAGGTGATGTATTATTAGAACCAGCAAAACCCAGGAATTCCTTCACGAGATTGAAATGAATTCTGTTCCTTTTGTAACTGTGTTTGCTATTTTTGTTAAACTGCCCCCTCTCAGGTCCTGTCCCAAGAAGAAAGCCTGTCAAGAAGGATTATTTCTGGTCAATTCTCCTTCAAAGAGTCACAATCAATAATGTCTCTTATAGAAGGCGACCTTCAGGAACACAGCAAAGGATGTTAACGGTAGTTCCTATGGACATCTTGCTTTCTCCAAAGGCAACAAACGAAATATTAAAAAATAAGCAGCATTTAAACAAGTCACTCACTATGAAGTCTGTCTCAAAGCATACAGAGTAATCAAAACAAGAGCAACACAAGGGACCTGGCTTTACAAAACAATCTTTTCTCCTCTATAGTCAATTTCATAACAGGCCTTCAAAACCCACAGAACTGTTTCTCACTTATTGAGCAAAAAACCCAAGCGTGTGAGCATTTAGGCTTTTTAAAGGAAGTAGCGTAGACAACGTGAGATTGCAGCTTTGAGGAATTCCATTTCAGTAAGCCAAGGTAGCTACAAGGCCTACAAGGTTGTGGGGTGGCAACAGGATCTAGAAACTCAGAAACATGACCCTCTCCTTACTATCACCTGTAAATGGGATATCACTCCATATTTTTTTCAGCTATGTGGCTTGCTATTCCAAACTTCCAAGGAAGAGCTTTAGACGTTCTTACCCCAAAAACCTTCACTTAGGAAGAATGCATAGTGTTTATTAGACAGCCCCATAACTATACATTAAAAATGTGTACTTGTAGAGAATGCATAAACTGAAACATCCCGTAATACCTTTTCTGACAGAAGCTGCCTATAAGATTATTATGAACCTTGTGCTAATTTCACAGAATCACAAAATTATTGAGGCTTGAGAAGACCTCTGAGATGATCCAGCCCAGCCTGTGACCCAGCATCACCACAACCTAGACCATGGCACATCCAGGCTGTCCTTAAACACCTCCAGGGATGGGGACTCTTGTCACTGCCCTCAGCAATTCATTCCAGGGTCTAACCAGCCTTTCCATGAGAAGTACTTCCAGATATCCAACCTAAATCCTCCCTGGCACAGTTTCAGGACCTGCCCTCTTGCCCTGTTGCTAGTTGCCTGGAAAAGAGCCCAACTTGCACCTGACTACAACTTCCCTTCAGGTAGTTGTAGAGAGTAGGATAGTACTGTGGCCTTAATTTGGGTAGGTCTGTGGTCTGCAAGGTATTAGAAGTAATAGTTGGGGCTGTTTGCCTCTGTGCTTGTGAGCATTTACAGAAGGAGGTGCTGATGCTGCTGGTTTTCAATAGTTAGGTCATACATGAGACATGATGCAGCAAGCTGCCTTTTGCTCTCCTCATTCCCTCCTCATCCCACAGAGAAAACACTGAACTTCCCTGAATCAGGAGCAGGGTTGCCTCTTCAATGCAGGAGCAAAGCCACGCTCTTTCCTCTTCCAGCCAGTGCAGAATTGTCAGCCACACAATGAAGAACAATCAGAGCCCAATCTTATCTCTTACTAGCCAGTGAGGGACCGCAGATCCTCCTTTCTGCACGCTGCGGGGATGTGCATGGCTCTAAAAGCAGGCATTGCCCTTGCCACAGACCTAACATTGCACACATCCTTAAGTTGTGCACAGGAATCATTCCTTTAATTTTAAGCATTTCTGTGAGCATTTGCAGGACTGGATCCTAAACCTGAGCTGGTCCTCACAAAGATATTCAGGAAAATTAATCCCAATTAACAGAAGGCTTAATTTAAAGCAGATTAGTTAGAGTGCATTTAACCCTGTAAAGACTTTGGAAAACAAAAGTAGCCCTAATTCAGCCTTGTGTAAAGCTTAATCCATTTTATACTTCAAGTGAGTTTGTACTAATTAAGTTGAATGTGCTAGGTAAATGATTCTGAGGCTCTAATTCAGAACTGAGCCCAAGCACAGGCACAAATCTGTTGGTACTCAGAAAAGCATATTCTTGAAATGAGCTGCTTTCAATAAGATGGATACAGGTACTTCAATATTTTCCTGAATCACGCTCTTAATTACTTTATATTCCTAAGCCATGTGATGGTACTGAAAAAGTCATAGCTCAAAGGGCTGAAAGGCGGATAAATACATTTACTGTCCTCCAGCAGATACCAGTTTCTCCAGTGTGTGTACAACAAGTCTTCAATCACTGGTTTCTGCAGTAGATCTCTGAATAACACAGAAGTAAATCTGGTTCCTCAGGCTGTCATTATTCTTCCTTAGAAGAGGAGAAGAAAATCAATCCTTAATTATCTGGGAAGACTTCATAATGGGGTGTTGTTTTCTCAACCCTATCCACTCCCAACGGAAAATACTAATATCAGCAACTGCATTTATTGAGGATTTTACATCTCGGATTTTGCAACTCCCTCAAAGCTCCCTTCCATGGAAGAGTACTCTAAGTGTCTGAATACAGATAATTATCTTGCTGGGTATGGAGCAAGGCACCGAGAAAAAAGTAATCTCAATTACAAGGTCTGAATAAATACTCAATTTCCCCTGTAAGTCAAATATTCAGTGATAGTTACCGAAGTGCTCCACTGCTTCGCTGCAGAGGTGAAACTGTACAACTGCGTTATATTTCTAGCAACGTAGCATCAGTGGTGTATTAAGTGGCAAGCTGTCTGCTGGCTACCTAAAGAGAACTAAGAAGAAAACACTACCTCCAGAATAAAATTTGCCGATTAAATTAGGTTTGAAGCCAGAAGAGGTATTTCTGGACTCTCTGAGCCTAGGCAGATATCCCACATCTGCTTAGAGCCCCTTGGAGAAGTCAGCTCACAGGTGGTAAACCCAGATCCTGATCCCTCCAAGTTACTGTGCAAATGCAAATCCCTTCAGCTCCTACTTCTTGAATTGTCATATTCACATAGTGCAACAGAGCACAGGACAGCAATCTCCAAGATAATGAAGACCTAAGATGTTTTGATGTGTAAGTGGTGTGCTGTAGGCTAATATGGAGAACCCACTACTGCTGTGCTCATGACACTGAGCCCAAGCAAATACTCTTCATCTCTCACCCAGACAGTACAGTGTCCAAACAAGATACAGCACAGATATGGCTCATTCATGTATCTTCACCTCATCTTCCTCTACTGGAATGGGTAAGGGTGGAAGTAGACTCAGTACGTCTGCACTACCACATACCCACTGCCCCCTCAATACACTGATGCAGCTAAGAGTGATGCTCACGACAAAACTGAAATTTGACAGCTCTGCACATCACACTCACCAAGTGTCTGTATTTTGGTCTTCCCCAAAAGGAAGAGTCCAAAGAGAGGATGTCTTCATGTTTTTATAACCCATGTAGTGGGAGAAATTTATCCTATGTAGGATCTTCAAACATGCTTCAAACACTATCTTGAGTACTGACCAGAAAGAGGAAGCGGAGGTACTGCAAAGAGATCCAGTCCAAATTATCACCATCCTGCTCAATGACTACTTAATTCCTGCTGCCAGGAACAGCAACCTGTTTGGCTCTCTTTCTTCTACTGCCTTTCTTACATTCTTTCTTGACTCTCTGGTGAAGTGAACTACTACCGCTTTTCCCATGTTCATTAAAAATGCGAAGGTAAATGATGTTCACGAGGATAGACTTGGTTGCCTTCAGTAGTGCTTTGTGGAATGGCTGCGCTCTGAACACGGCAGTCAGAGGCATAATGTGTGGCAAGGGCACTGCTTGCAAACAGGGCTTCTTTTAAATGTCACTATCGTCATTTCCAGACTTTCCACAGTTCACTTTTAGTTGGAATGATCTTTCTGCCACACTGAGCTGAAAGAGCTTTTTAGATGTGTTTGAAGGCTGTTAGCCACCATCATATGCCAGCCATTCTTTCCCTGCGTTCCGTAGCTGCTTCATATTAAGCACCCAGCGGTCTCTGCACTTGCTGTTATCTTCCCTTGAAGCAAAAGCTTTGCCTATTCTTCAGTTAGCAGATGTGGTCTGGATGAGGACCAGCGACTAGCTGAGGTGTGAACAGTAAGATGATCACCTAGATACAGAAAAGCAACTCTTCCTATGCATATTTTAAGCTGGCAGCAATTAACTGGCACCTAGGTATAATGAGGACATCTTCCCTACAAAACATGGTCAGGACTCCCAGCCACGAAAGGGACTTGATAGCCTTTAAATTCTGTTTTAGGGTGCTGGCTTACAGAGATGGCTTGGCTCCGATATCACAGCTCATTAACATTCAGCTAACACTTCTCTAGGTAGCACAGCACTGACTGTCACATTTTCTTCATTTCAGGGGGCAATGCCTGTGGAAATAAAGGGAGGGATAAGAGCTTAAGATGCACAAAATATTATGAACAAGCATTGAAATGAGAAAGCTCCAATCTAAGAGTCCAGGAGAAGCATTACTATTACCTCACCGAGCTTCCAGTGCACGTGATTTCTGAGGGTCCCAGCTTCAGATACCAGAGACAAACGTCCATACAGGAGCAGTTTGTTATCTGAGGAAACAGGCATCTAAATCGGCTTGTTTTCAACCTTCTGGCAGCATCTGCTTTATTTTAAACACTCGTACCTCACTCGTAACTATTAGGCTGCAAAACCAGGTAGAGCACTTTCTTTGGTGCTGTAGCCTTCAGCTCTGAAAGGCAGAATGATCTCCGCTTGCAAATACGGCAGTGGAGGAGGACGTGAAAATGTCAGGCTGTGCTTGATTGCCAGAAAACTGCTTCCCATGATAAAATAGAATAAGCCCCATGTGAAATGGGGACCTTGGCTACTTGTTGTCTCTGTCCTCAGACGGCACAGTGAGAGTGAGCAGGAGGTTAACAGGCAGATTATCTTCCAGCCCTGCTCACTGCAGCGTCTATGTGTGTTAACGAGAGGCCTTGCACAGAAGCTGCTGAAATACCACTTACGTTGCTCTCCATCGGCATTAACCCTGCTCTAGCAGCCACCCAGAGTCTAACAAAGGATTGGCAAGCAACGACCTGCAAAGCAACTAATGCTAGCCAAGGAGGAGGGGGGCAACTCAGAAGTGGCCAGTAGATACACTGACAGCCTACACAGCTTTCCAAGGAAACCCCCGCTCTCCCTGCTTCAATTTTTGTGAGACAGCCTCACCCGGAGTGCTCAGCTGAAACAAAAGCTGTGTCTCTCTCAACAGGACTTGGGCAGGCAGCATTTCTATTGTTCCCCCTCCAGCTTGAGCGTATCAGGAGAGCCCAACTTTTCTGACAGAAGGAGTTACTCCTCACTCTCCCCATCGCTTGCAGGAGGTCATGAGTAATTTAAAGGTCTCTTTCTTGACAATCCAGCCAGTCTGTCCACACTGAGGGTCTGATTGTGCTGCATAATACAATACCCTGCAGAGCTACCAAACTCATAAGACCGCTGCTGTGGAAGTAGGAGCAGTAGAGCTGCATTACTGCAAAGTTCCACCTGGCCTGGTTAGCCTCACTGGAGATGAGGAAATTTAGACTTGATGTGAGGAGGAAGTTTTTCACCTTGAGAATGGGGAGAGCCTGGACTGGGTTGCCCAGGGAGGTGGTTGGGGCCCGGCCCCTGGAGGTGTTTAAGGCTGGGCTGGATGAGGGTCTGGCCAGCCTGCTCTAGGGTGAGGGGTCCCTGCCCATGGCAGGGGGCTTGGAACTGGATGATCCTGTGGTTCCTTCCAACCCTGACCAATTCTGTAACTTCTTCCCAGAGAGGGTGATGGGGGACTGGAGGGGCTGCCTGGAGGTTTGTGGAGTCTCCTTTTCTGGAGACATTTGAAACCCGCCTGGACTTGGCCTGGGTGATCCTGCTGTGGCAGGGGGATTGGACTGGATGGTCTATCAAGGTCCCTTCTGATCACTGATGATTCTATGATACTATGATTCTATGACATGATGGTAATAACTGCTACAAAGAACTGCTCAAACTAATATCCCCACATTAATCTCTCTTGGTGATAGTGGGAAAAATGCTTGTAAGTCAACAAGTGCTCAGCACTTGGGAGGATCAGTTTTGATAGAAGTGTTTTTTCTGGGGATTTGGCACATTGCTGCGTACAGGAGAAGCAGAAAATAGGACAAAACTAGCAAAGCAGTATGAAAGCATGCAATGGTCATTTATTAAAAGATGTATACAGCTGAAGAGTATTAATACTCCCTTTTTGTCTCTATACATGATGTACCAGACCCTCTTCCATAGCGCTTTGAAGGCAAAGAATCCAGTAACAGCTGAGTTCTCAAATAAAAAAGCCAACGAGCTGGAATAGTCCCCTCAAAAGAGATGATGGCTTTATTGAAATGACTCTCCAAGAAGCGGCTGGCTCCCAGAGTGCGGTGGAGGACCCAGCCATCTCTGAGAACAGCTTTGGCATAAAAGAGGTATAATCCAAGGCAGTGTCCATGCCAGCCTCATGTCATCAGCTGATGGCACTGCTAGAAGGTTTGGTTTCAAACCCCTGACTCCAGAAGCAGGCTTTCCCTCGATCAGCAGCTTCATTCAGACTACTCAGTCTCATTCAGAATATGGAATGAACAGTAGCACAGAAAGACTTTCAAGAAGACACTTAGTGGGGCATAAAGAAAGGGAGCCTGTGCCTCAGGGAAGAGACTACAAGGCAGCATTGCCAGCTAATGCTGCTAGTAACAAAGCTTTTGCAATAGCATCTCCTCTGCCAGCAAAGAGCGTGGATACCAGCCAAGCTCACATTCCAGTAGACTGCAGAAGTATTTCAGCAAAAAAACTATCAGGCACCCAGAACGGAAGATCTTGCTCTTGCCAGTCTGCCTGATGTAGGTGAGCTATATTTACATGAGCCTGGGTTTGCAGGGAGACGAAATAGCTACAAGACACTGCAAAAGCACCACCATGTTTACTCAGTAAGAATAAACTTAGGACAAACACATCTTGCACACAAAATGTTTGGGTTCTTTAGCATTCACTGCTGTGACTCAAGGCCTTACAGAAGAAAGAAAACAGAACGTTTAAAGAACCGTATGTTTATTTCCCTCTGCAGCATAACTGCATCCAAACTGAGCAGCAACTATCACTGCCGTGTAGATTGCCAAGCTGCACATCAGCAATTGCTTCAGTTTCAGGGAAAACTGCACGCAACAGGTGGAACTATTTGCAAAATTAGAACAGGTGTCCGTGACCACGTTCTCACTGTGCGATGAAAGGGTATTTCACCGAGCTTCAGGGTGCAGGATGGCGACGTGATGCCTCCTGTGATCTCACTCAGGGAAAAAGTCAGCTGGCTAGAGACACTAAAGTTTCTTTTGGAGCCTTCAGCTACACAAGCTCCCAGCTGGGAGAGAAGCATTGAGTGACTCAGAGAGATACTCCTACACCCCCAACATGAATTGAAGCGAAGAAGGGTTAACAGTGACAAATAGTGGTAGATGGTTCAATCAGCTGAACTGCGGCCACTGTTCCAAAAAGAAAGCCCAAATGTTCCCAAAGTAGGGAAGACCGTCCAAAGCGTTGAAAGCCATTGTGTGCTTCACAGATAAAAAGGTGCATACACATCTATGTTGCCATGGAGAAAACCACATCTTTGCTCTTGTGCATTGCAGTCTTTGAACTTTAGATTAATACAAGTCGCATTTTACCTTCACCTGCCCTTCAACGTAACACAGATGGTCCTGAAACTGAACTGTAACAGCGTTTACTAATGGACCCATAGGGCTAGGTTCAAACCCCAAATATTATGCTTGAAGCTCTCAAACTGCTGGCACATTTAAACCTAGCACTGTGATTTGCAGGGTGTCAGCATTTATAATGCGTTGTGTTGAATTCTGACGCCAGTCCACTCGGGCCAGATTCTGATTCCTTTCATAATGAGCAGCTTTTTTTCCCTTGAAGGCCCCAAAGTAATAGAGTTTGTACAAAGAGAGTCAGGAATGTGACACTGTCTAGCATCCAACACCTGGGTTCAAATTTGTTTTTTACAGGTTGGGCCTGGCCCACAGTCCAATTCTTTCAGCAACACTCTTTCCTCTAATTGAGAGACATAGATCAGTAGGAACTAAATACATCCACGGTTAAAGAAGACACTAAAAACTTTTCCCAGCAGTAATTGAAATTAATTTTAAAGTAGTAAAAGTCTGAATGATGTCATTAGCATGGATTAATGTCATTCTAACAGTAGGATAAGTGAAATGATCAAAGCTAATGGAGGTGAGAAGAGTATCAGTGGGTTTAGCTGAAATGAGTATTTTCAACACTGTACGCTAAAACAGATAACACTCTCCCAGTATTTATTATGTGCTTTATGTCTGTATACACTTTAGTGACAGGACATCAATCAGTTAGTAAAATGAAAAGAAAGACCTCTAAGGCAATATTGATGTTTAAAAATGCAAACATCATTGTTTCTTACGTTGTTCTCTTTAATCTTAAGTTTTTCCTTAAGATTGGAAACGGAACTTAACCTCTCCAATACATATACATATTTGTATTGCTCAGGGTCCCCTGGTGCTAAGCTGCTGTTCTATATGGGTTTTGAAAAAGTGAGAACACTTCAAGTGTAAAATCAGTCCAGAAAAGAGATGACACAAAAATGGTACTTTCTGTTCCTCGTGCTCCAAAAGAGCAGAAGAGCATGCGGTGATTCCCCAGCTGCTCCCAAGCAATCTCTTGGAGAGCACCATGAATGTATCCCTCCCCACCACTCACAGAAGCCAGAGCTTACGCGGGGCTTTGGGAGGGAGTTGAGCTTCCATGTCTCCCTTCCACACATAGTCAAGGCATCCCCAGAATTTAGGACTCGCCCTTGTATCCCCGTGGTTTATGTGCAGCCCGTATCTGTTCACTCTATAGATAGGAGCAGCTGCTCAACACCCCAATTCAATTGAGAAAACTGCTCTGTCTGAGAAAACGAGCTAACTTTTATCCCATGTCTTATCAGTAATATTTTTCTCTTAATAACACTGGAGTAGAAAAGGTCTCACAGATCATTGAATTTGAGGTCCTTTATCTTAAAAAGCCACATCACAAAATCTCTCTCATAAAATTACCAAGTGCAGCCTAATAATAAGCTAAACTGTTTGCCACCTCCACTCTTACCGGGACGCTTTTTCAGAACCTCACTGTATGGTTGACTGGAAATCTACTTTTATTTTCTAGCTTTCATTTACATTCCTCTGGGGATCTTAACTATGAGGAACAATAAGCAAGCCAAAAAAAGCTTTGATTAATTCCCAAAACCAGCATGAGCAAAGAAGGAAAGTCATTAGGAGAAGGTACCTCTTGGGAAGTGAGCAACTCACAGTTTGAAGAAGGCAGAGGAGAAAATAAGCATCTGCTGTTCTCATATTCATCACTGACAGGTACTGACCGAATCTGCTGGACCTGCATAAACTTTTATCTAGTTGTGTTTTACTACCAAGAACGTGGTCCTGTCATTGTACAACGGTCCTCTCAAGAAGTAGCTGAGAGCATGCAACTCAGATGTATGGCCACCAAAGAACTGAATGATGCTTGTGAGGCTCACAATCCAGACTGGAAAATGTTCTGATTAAAAAGACTTCTTTATTTACAAGAGAAAAGAGCACACACTTTCACAGATGAAGCACATCATTTTCTGATCAATTCTAGCTGCAAGCCGGAAAGGATATAAAATCTTGAACTTGAGTTTAATTTCTGAATTTGCAAGTAACTCAGCCTGCTTTCTCACACCAGGCCCTTATCCTCTTTCTGTCTCCATTTCCTCATCTTTAAAATATGAGTAATAATTCTTCTGTATCCTTTGAGTATTTCTTAAGCTTAATTAATTCAATATTTTACAACGTGCTTTTGATCCAGAGATGGGAGTGCTCCACATATCCAAGAGAGTCTGGTTTAGACCATTTGTAAGTCAACAAAGCTGTACTTTCTAGATCTTATTTTTAATACAGAATAGGAATGGCCTGGCCTCGAGTGATCTTCGCTCATGGAAAAGGCATTGGAAGCCAGGTCTGCAGCCAGGGTTTTCTCCCAGATCAGTAGTCCTCCTTTGCCTGGGGGAATGTGAGAATGTGGCTGCAGGCCAGCCCTCTTGCGCACAGAGGGAGTGAATTGGAGCGCCCAGCCTCTGACCAGCACTTGCCAACCAAAGCTGTGCTTTTCTCATAGAAAGCTAATGGGAAAATGCATGTGCACGCCAATGGGTCTGGCTCAACCGAGAGCTCTGCAGCTGTCCTGCTAGGGAACGAATGTGACACGGGGGCAGCAAACGCTGTAGAAGAGCTCAGAGGCCCCTTGTACCTTGTAGGAAGGGAAAGCAGAGATCAGAAAACTCTGTCTGGCCGTGTGCTTCTTTAGGACTACAGCTCTGCAAATCAGAATGCTTGAAGTAGAACACAGGTTTTGGAGCTGACACTCCACTTCAAGGCCAAAGACAGGAAGACCAAGATGAGACCAAGGTTTTCAACTAGGGTTAAAATGTTTGTATGTGTTCAACTGCAAATGCATGTGGAGTAGGGAAGGAGCAGGAAGGCCTATTACGTCTTAGTCAGGAAGCGTCTGTTACTCTTTCAGCTGAAAGTACTGGGGGTAACTCAGATGATTTTCCTGCAACGCAGCTGTTAGAGTTGGTTTTGCTCCTACACATTGCAAATTACTGAGAAGGTGGCTTCCAGCTAGCTGTGATGTTTCTTTAAAGAGAAGGAATGATTTGTCACGGAAAAAGCGCGGTCAGGTGGTTATGCAGCAAGGTCAGACTCGGGAAGCCCACAGTTCATTCCTTGCTTTAGCAGGAGCATGAGAGCAGTATTTAGATGTTGTCATGGTTCTGCAGAACTCGCTGGGAGTGCAAAGTGCCTCACACTATTTTAAGTCACCCCATCTCTGTGTCTCAGTCCTGTGTGTAAAATGGGAGACAATAGCAGAGAAGTCTCAACGGGACTGTGAGATGCTCAGATGCTAAAGAAAGAGAGGCCATATGTGTTCCTAAAATAAGTAACAGTCTGGATAGGGCTATTTTGGGACAATAGAGCTGTGCTAGCTCTGCGTGCAACTGCCTCCATCACAGCAGAAATGGAATCGATAGGATTTAAAGAGCAAGCATAAGCACATGCACACTCTCGGACGTTACGCTTCTGAAGTAAATGATGTGGGGTTTTGGACTGCTCAGGTGGCTGCGTTCAGAAATTCTGGCAGTTACTGAACTCCACTTCAAAGCAGTATAGATAATACTGTGAGCTAGTGCCAGGTAGCTCAAGGGTTACGGCATTGCTGGTTGGTAGTTTGAAGGGTGCTGTCTAGGGAAGAGGACAGTGGTTTGATGACTGCCTGGGGTGCCTGCTTTACCCTGGGTGCCCAAACAGGCAGGGAGAGTAAGGTGACCCATATGCAGGGCCAGACTGATGCAGTGAAGAAGCAGTCTGGGTGGTAATACTGTCTCATTTCAGTAAGTGTCTGGCCGAGGTTTTACATATTTGACTTAATGTGCCTAGTGGTGGCTTACGCCCTTCTGCAGGTCCAAGCTTTTATGCCTAGTTCCGAACAATGAGAGTGAGAAGTCTTGACATAAACAGCTATAGAATAAGAGCATGTGGGGCATACGTATAGCTAATGGCTGTTTGCCATAAGTAAGTCTGCACAAACTCACTTTTCCTTGCCAGGTACAGCCATACCCCAGAATACAGAGTGGCAGGAAGAGGACACTAGACAAGATCAATTGAACTTGTAAACAGATTCTAGCGATTAAATACCAGCGCTTCACCTTGTGAAGTGTTGTATTTTATATGTTTTAGCACATATGGTGAATTCCTCGTTGTTGTTTAAGTTAGAAATATCACTGCGACAATCACTGAGTTTTAAATCCAGGAACAGATGCAGAAACCGGGGGATTGTGAAAAATTAATGTAAAAAATTAGCCATGTTTCCCCAAGTCTCAAAAATACTCTCATTTGTGTTAAACTGCTTTACATATCCTAATTTATTTTCTCTTATGTATGGGTTATTCCCAGGTTTCTTTGCCAGTGAATCAGGCATGTAGGTATGTGCACATGCAAGATGAGCTATTAGACAGAACTGCTGCAACCGTAACTTTCACTCAGGGCTCAGCTACGGAAGAAGAGATGCCAGAGAAGGAGCAATGCCAGAGCAGGCACAGGAAAAGAAGAGGTGACCATGCTGGGGCAAGAGAGACACCAGAGCAGGGTTGATACCAGAGAAAAGGAGGGACCAGAGTGGCCCACTCCATGGCAAAGCCAGGCAGCGCAAAAGTAGAGGGCAGACGAAGGCTGAGGAATCTGTGGAGCAGGTATGACTCTGAGGGGACTGTCATCTATGGAGGGACCTCATCAGAGCACTTGAGTAAGGAACAAGGTGCTATTGAAAGGAAAGAAAAAAACATGCACAGACCATCTTCTTCTGTGATGCTCACTGTCTTATCACAGGGACAAACCATGATGCGTGAGGAGAGAACCACAAATGAGGAAGGGGAGGAAAGGTTTTGCAGAGGGCAGTGGTATTTTTCCTGCTTGTCTACTTTAGTTCTTAATACTGGAAGCAAGAATTAAAAGTTTACGTCAATTACAGTAAACTAAATTCTGTGAAATACCCCAATCCAGGGGGATGCTGTTCTGTCTGTGGCTCTTGGATAACAAAACCTGAAATAACTGCCTACAGGTCAGCAGAAACGAGGACCTTTCCTAATCTTTTCACCATATTTACCCCAGATCCAAACCGGCCTGCGTTGTATGAATTGGACCGTGCCCAACCACAATGGGAACTAAAAGACAATAATGTGCTAAGACACTGACTGCCAGAGCTAGACAGACACGAGGGACGAGAAGAAATGGTTTTTCCTGACTATCCAGCTGCTTTGAATTCAGCTAAAACACAGCTTCTCTCTGAGAAACTAAGCCAGCCCTCCTGCTCACGTGGGGTGGACTCAGCCAGCCCAGGACATGGAAGAAGTGACACAAGCTTTCTGATGAGGTGGCCACATCGCTTCCCATGCCAAGAGATGCTGAGCCCAAGAGACAGGGTGGGATGCTAGAGGGATGCTGATCCTCAGATGATGCTGGCTTTTGCCCAGGCTCTTCCGTCACAGGGTGCTTGAACTTGTGAGAACCGAACAGGGTCCCTGCAGGGCTGGAGCCAGATAAGCACCAAAACAATGGAGTTTCTCCCCATCTCCAGCTTCATCTCCCTTGGCATGTTGAGAATTCCCCACTGCCAGACTGCCAGACCAGCTCAAAAGCAATAAAGACTTTGAGTAAGAGCCCCAATTATTGCTTCCTGCTCAGAACACCTAGATAGGCCCTGGAGTTTCCCACTTTGCCTATCCTAAACACAAAAATACTGCAAATGCTAAAGTTAAGGTAATTTTAACTGCAGCCACAGCAATTCTTCCCCTATAACCCATTTCTACAAAATAGATCCAAGCTGCAGTATTCTGTGGACAGAAGGTGGAAAGGGATGGGAATGTTTCAGAAGGCTCCTACGGATGATTTATGGGCAAACCATTGCTAATTCGCAAAGAGTGACCAATTTTTAAGTATGATTGCCTTTTCAGTCACTCCACACAGCTCGGGATAAAACAAGGGCTAAGATTAGCACTTCAGGGGATGTATAATCAACAATCAGCAAGGCTGAGGTATGCAGGCACTATTTATCTCAATGAAACTCCTTCTAGATTATGATGACCCGAATTTAATTACATCGGCTTCATCCATCAGCTGGCATGTAGTCTCTGCAGTCAGATTGTCTCTCAGAGCATTGAGCTCGCAGCATAACCAAGAAGACATCTGCCCTTAAATCATCTTCTCTAAAGTGTGGAAACACACCAGTTCCTTCAGGTACCAATTCTTTTATTCTCTAGCATGGCCTCTGTGTTGGGCACGATGAGTCTGGTATAACCATGTCCTGTAGAATTTTACTGGCTTATTTGTTTGTGTAAAGTAGCACAATGCAGCTGCTCTTTACGGACTGAGACTTCTAACTGGCACTGAAACAACCCTTGGCTTCATTTTATAAAGCTGGGGGAAACCTCAACCTCTGATTGTTTCGTGTTAGCTTTACAAATTGCTTTTGTTTTCGCATGCCTTTAGTGCTCTCTAATAGTGCTAGGGATTTAGCTGCACAATTTCCCTGTGTGGATCTGGAAACTGTTCTTTCTGCCATCAGGCCCATGTGTCTGTCTGCAGCATGGAAAGTTCCAGTCTGCGATTCAAAAGCTGCCGCTCAGTTAGATACGGACATTTCAGCTCCAGTCTGGCAAAAACACTGCAGTGGTGTCCCAACATCACAGATGCTTTATCTGCACACAAACCCTCCAGATGCTAATGCTGTCACACAGACACTGATGAAGTCTGTCCAACAGTGATCCAAGATCTTTCACAAAGTCAAGCTCAACTGCACTTACCAATGGAGAAATCACGCTGCAGTGTGATGTGAGTGAGGACACGGCAATGAAAGCAACGGCTGCAACGGGCAGGTGCCAGCAGAGGTCGAGCAGCTCTGGACAGTCAGCTCAAGGTGGAAATGGACCTCCAAAAGTCATCAAGAGACTTCCTGCAGACTTAGGGAGACACAGTAAGAAAACGCATGATTTAATGATTTCACTACCGTAAGGACTTCAGAAGGAGGCAGAAAACATATCCAGTGCTCCTGATGATTCTCAAAATAAGGAGAATAATGCTTGCTCTTCCTCTGTTGTTACTAGGCAGCTATGAAGGCCATACATGCAGGGCACAGAATTTGCAAAGTGTGTGTTCCTTGATCTTGCATGCAGTAACCCGAAAGCCACATGCCTTTCAGTTCCACCTAGTTTTGTCGGAAAGCGGTTTGCTTCTTTCTGGCTCTTTCAGAAAGCACATTGTGTGGTACCTTTGTTTTATTCTCATCATTTATGGCTTGTTAAGTCATTTCATTCCGTGTTAATGATGCAAACCATCTTGTTTAATGCTTTGATGCTGCTCAACATATTATTGCTTTGGTCTGCAGAACAGGGCACGTTTCATCTCTCTCTTTTAAAAAACATTATCGTTCTTTAATTCTTATCAGATAGGTTTTAAAAATTGCCTTCTCAGAACAAGTAATTTACTGCTTAACTAATACCGCAAGAGCTTTGAAACATCACTGCAGTGTTCCAGAGCACTGGCCTAAGACATCATAGCAAGAATTTTATGAGCTCTTGTGTTTGGGACAAATACTGTGATTTATCCACGCTACAATGTCCCCTTGTAAGGGCCAAACACAGTCCAATGCGATGCAGTGTCACCGCAGCATCACCACCCTGGAATGCCACGTTATTAACACGAGCATGTTCCAGGCAGGAGTTTTAGAACGAGAAATGTTTTGCAGGCAACTGAAGGAAGTCCCTTGTTCAATGTCAAGACAAAGGCTTTTCTGATTCTTAAGAGAATTTTGACAGCAAAGAATTTCTTCCTGATATCTAATCTAAACCTCCCCTGCCTCACCTTCAAACCATTTTTGTGGGATGTTTTTTAAATCCCTTTCCCCACTACTCCAGGTTACAAGCTTTTCTTTTCTATTCCAACAGTTCCAGTAACCAAACTGTTTACTTTGAGGATTGTTTTTTCCTGTAAGGGTCTCAGCTTCTGTAGTGCCATTACATGAAAGACATTTTTTTGTCTGACATCTCAGAGAGCCTTATGAGAAAAATGCACTTCATGCATCACCTTTGCATTTCTTTTCAAACCACTAACAGGTAAATATTCACACCGGTTGTGCTTATGTCTCATGCCAAGCCCACACTAGCTAGCAGAGCTCTTTCACACAGCTGCTGCGCAGGCAGAGCACCCGCGTCTGTCACTCACTTCGGGATACTCTTAGCCACTCTTCGCTGGAAAGACTAGGCAGCGGTACAGAACAGGGCTTCCAAATGAGAAGCCCCCGGGAGGTTGCGCTTCATGGAAGGTCGCGCAGAATCCCACCTCAGCGAGGCTGCAGCCGTCTGTTGGACCGCCAGATGGCGCCAGAAGCGCGGAGGAGCCCGAGCTGCTCCTGAGCCGCCGCCACGGGCGCTGGCCAAGCTCGGGCGGGTGGAGGGCCTGGCTGCGACAGGAGTTGAGAGAAGATGGATGGCGATGTGGTGAACGGATCAAGTAGCGTTCATATGCATCGCACACACATCTTAATTTCTCTCCACAGTTTCAGAAAAAGAGTGGGTTTCCTTCTCCCTCCTCGTTAGTGCAACCGCTGCAGCACAGAAGCTGTGAAACTTTAATTACATGAAATAGCCTTGAAACTATACTCTCCCGTTACTTTCAGGGCCACTGCAATAGCACAATAAGAGCGCGTTCTGATTATGCTGACTTAGTTTAAAGGTAGTGATCAATGTCACTTTGAAACTGCTAAACCGAAGTCATCTGTTTGGTGTGAATTACAGATGACCATCTTTGTTGGAACCACTTATATTCTCACATTTCTAAAACACATTTCTAAAAATCAGCTATGATCACAGAAGGCAGAGAGACCTCGGGGCCGGGAGGGCAAGGGGAACTGAAGGGACGGCAAGAGGGACAGAAGTCCTTGTGTTTCCATGTTATGCTCAGGTGAGTCAGTCACTTCATCTTTACTCTGTTCCAGCCACCTGTAGGGGTAGTAGTAGTGTGGGTCCCTATCTGGATCCCCGTGCATCCTACCAGGGTCACCATTAACGTTGTGTGCTAGAGATCAAAACCATCACCATGCTGGAAAGCATCACAGAAAAGAGTGTTCTATCTTCTCAGTTTTATTTTAAATAAAACCACACTCAGCTTCTGTGCGTACATTTTCTGTGAGGCTGTAAAGGCCTCACAGAGGCCTCACAGAGGACCAAAGGGGATGCCACTCACCCAACGTGCTTTTGGGCCTGACAACTCCAAACGGCGCCTGGCACTGGGAATTCATTCTTTCCTGCAGAAGACGCCTGGCCTGGTGTTTGCAGCAGCCAGGCAGATGTTCTCCAGCTACAGCACCACTTTGGAAACAGCGGCTGAGAAAAACACTTCACCCAGCATTGCATTAGGTTTGGTGCCATGACGGCAAACCCAAACGACAGCACTGTAGTCCAGTACCGACAACAGGCTGGCTCCTGGACTGAGCCTTTTCCTGATACTCCCACCGTCATTTCCTCCCCAGCACTGCAGGTACAGACAGGGCTCCAGGCAAAGGCCGCACCCAAACACCACCGCAGCAATTCCTGACCGGGACGCTTTTGCGCGGCACACAACGGAAAGAGCCAGAGGGTCCCGGTGTCCCGCCCACAGCTGGCACTTGGATCCCGTGACTGGATGTGGACGGCTGTATAAAAGCGTTTCTGACGGCAGCGGAAACTGCGGAGCCTGAGCGCACGGCCGGCCCCACCGGCCCCGGCACCCCTGCCGCCGCCACCGCCGGCGCCTCGCTCACCCGCGCCTCTCCCTCGAGGTCCCTCCAGCGCCGGTGGGAGGGGCAAGGTCGAGACTCTCGCGTTTCGGTTGGCCGAATTAGCCGTCAATTCACCCGGAGAGACTCCGCCCCCTCGCGGCTCCCCTCNCCGGTGGCGGCTGCGGGGCCCCGCCCGGACCCCCTGAACCTCGCCCGCCGATTCGCTGTGGCGGTTGTCCGTCAACGCTCCACTGGGGGCGGGGCGCTCGCCGGTTCTCTGCCTCACGGTGCGGCCCGGCGTTTCCCCAGCGGCGTCTGGCAGCGCAACCGACTGCGGACATGGGACGGCACGGCGGTGCTCGCTGGGCCCTGGAGCTGGCTGCGCTGGTGGCAGCGGCCTGCATCGCAGGTGGGCGCCGCGGAGGCCCGGCCCGGCCTGGTCAGCAGCCGGGGAGCGGGAGAGCGGAGAAGGCCGCGCAGCCGCTGCGGCGAGCTGAGAGGTGGAGAAGGGAGCGGGGAGGGAGTTGCGCGGACTGGGCCGCGCCGCTCAGCGTGTTCGGGGTTATTGTGTGCTCACCTGTTCCAGGCCCGGGCCGGGGAGAACAGGAGTGTCCCTTGATCAATGGCTACCGGCCCCTTGCCGGCCCCTTCTCACTTTCCCCCGCCTCCTCCGCGAGGAAAAAGCCCTGCGAGGCGGTTTGGAGGCTCCCCTCGTTTTGCGATGCCGTGTACCGCCGCCTGAGCTTTGCCCGGGGCTGTAGTGCCCGCTGCGCGCTGTGAGCGCTGGGGAGTCCGGCTTGTGGCTGCGCTTACGGCCTCCAGGCCGCATAAGTGGTTTTCACGCAGACCCCCACAGCAGTGCTGCGTTGTGTTCTGGAGTCCCCACTTCTGGAGCTTCAGGCGGCCTTCATGAAAGCTGAAGAGGGACCTTTTATGAGGGACTCTAGTGACAGGACAAGGGAGAATGGTTTGTAACAGAAAGAGGGTAGATTTAGGATCTTAGGAAGAAATTCCTCACTGTGAGGGTGGTGAGACACTGGAACAGGTTGCCCAGGTGGGTTGTCGGTGTCTCCTCCCTGGCAGTGTTAAAGGCCAGGCTGGAGGGGGCTCTGGGTAACCTGGTCTAGCAGGAGGTGTCCCTGCCTGTGGCAGAGGGTTTGAACTACATAGTTGATTCCTTTTCCAAGTTAAGCCATTCTTTAGTCTGGGCTCACCAAAGGCTCTTGAGAGCTGTTCTACTGAGGTACAACTCCAGCAAGGTAGAAATTTAAGTATCTGTAGGTGGATGGGCAACTATGCAGGATTCATTGCATCTCAGAATTTACTCTCTGGAGTTTGCTGCTTGTGGAGACTGGTGGGGTGTTGTGGCCAAGCAGTTACAGTGCGTCTGAGGAAGAGGCTTGTGTTCCAAAGTTCAAATTCAGTTTTAATCACCAAGACCTTGATCAAGTCTGGCAATGCAAATTGCATCGAGAAGGGCAGTACTCTACAATATTATCCACCTAAGCAGGCTTTTCTAGGTAAGATGTAACTACCTTATAGCCTTGTGGGGAGCAAGATACAGAGTCCTACAGACTGAAGAAAACCTATTTGTTCAAATTTTATGAAGTATTCTGTCTGAAGCAATTTGGTCTGGAAGCCTTTTTGCCCTTCAAAATGTGGGCTGTTACACCATTAACATTGTTAGCAGGCTATCCAGGCTGAAACAAAAATAAATGTTTGAATCTCCTCAGCTGAAGTCTGTTCATCTGGTTTGGTCTGTTCCCTTCATTTTGCCAACCTTCCTTGACCTGCATCGCAGTACTTTGTTCCTTAGTATGTTTTGTCATAACATAGTGCAGGTTTACTGTCAACATTTGTATGCAAGATTGTGACCCACGCTGGAAAACAGCATCTTCAAGGTCAGATTGGCTAAATTAACGTTAGGGAAGGTTACAACTGCACAGCACATCTGTTTGTTACCATGTTAGTTTTGTATGTAGCTTTTAGATTTGCAGATGCCCTAGAAAACTATGTCTGTAGCTGCTTGGATTGGTATCTAATTTTCAGTGATCATCCTTTTCTGTAGACATCTGTCTTATTCATGCAGTTTTGAAGTGTGCAGACTGACTGTAGCATTAGAACTTCAACCTCGTAAATACCTAGATGTATTTACGTAATTTTCTTGAGGCTTGGGTCAGATTAGTTTTCTTTTAGAAACCTACACAGGTTATTGCTTGTTGGAGGGGGAATGTCCCTGAAGTCCCTGGTGTGTGTTGCTGCTTGTATACACCGAATAGATGTTTAAATTTGTGGAGATAAATGTTTGTGTCTACAGTGTTGCAGTTAGGCGACTTCAAAATAGGAAGCTAGGTTGAAATGATCTTGTATCTTACTTTGGTGGAGTCCTTTCTGACTTTATTACACGATAAATGAGTCACAGTATGATTTAGAAATACGGTTTTAGTCAACTTTCCTATTCAGTGTAGTGGGGAAGAGAAGGAAGTGTAAGTGAAAACCCAGCATAAGAAGTGTTGCAGATCATGGCTTTGAACAGTCAGCTTAAGTCCATACCACATCCAAGGAAGAAAAACATCCCACAACATCATGTGCTTGAGAAGACAGGGCAGAGACACCGGAGCTGTTCTGCAGGAGCCAGATTACTCCTGTCAGTGCTCTGTTTAAGCCACTACTGACTCTACTGACCCTGTCGACTTTGGGTTGAGTGCCTCAGGCTGTTGTCCTCATGAAAAGAGGTGTCAAGCCAAGCAGTCCTGGAAGCAAGCAGAGTTGTCTTGGTTCGTAGCTGCTTGTGAGCTGACAGGATTTTGGGGTCTTCCCAGCTCTATTGAGAGTTAGCTTTACCAGGTCTGAACTGTTAACATTTCTCACAACCTCCTCCTGAGTGTGCAGAAGTGTCCTGTGCAGCTGCTCGAATAATCACCCTGCTTTTGTTTATCTTTTATCTAATGTGAGAGAACAATTGCAAGAACTCTGACGGCTCCTTATGTTTGTTTTTCAGGTGTATGTGGTGATGAATTTAGCATCTTGCGATCCCCTCAGTCAGTTGTTTTTCGAGATGGAAGCTGGCCCATTCCTGGCGAGAGGATCCCAGATGTAGCTGCGCTATCCATGGGCTTTTCCGTTGAAGATGTACGTTTCAGGTCTTCGTTTTGAAATGCCTCTAAAACTAGAGACCTGCTCACTTAACATGCAAATCCTCCTGTCATGTGCTGCAATATATAGAATGCCATTCTGTTTGTCTGGAGGAAAGCATGACTTGTCTGAGTGTGATTTCCAAGCCAAGTGCTGTGTCAGTCATGTGAGCAGCAGAAGGCTGGCTGATTTGAGTCATCAGCTGTAGAAGAGTCAAGCCCATGGAGTCTTTACATGGTGTTTCCTTAGTTCCTCTCAGACTCAGTAACATGCTGTGTACCCCTCAATCCATAGTCATGTGCTGACGATCTGTGGAAAATACTGACATTTCGGGCCATGAGCTCTCCATAGAGCTCTGCTACTGGATGCTCTGAAGATGGTGAGAAACGGTTTGGCTAGGCAGGTGTTTTGTCAGGTCAGCAAGCTGGGTGACTGTTGGAGCAGGGTATGAGAAGGTAATAAGCTGATGTCAGTAGCTGTGTGCTGTCAGACTCTCAAAGCAGCAAGCTAGGTTATTCTGACAGTGTTGGTGAGGGAGATGCTTGTCATTTCTCCCATGCTGCAGCTGGGCGGGAGGTCTGGGGAGCGTAGTTTGAATGGAGGTCTGTTTAGCCTATGTTTTGGAATTTCCCCAGGCAGAGTGCCTTGCTGTCAGTTGATTGTGCGGTTTTGTCACTGTGCTGGTGAACTCTCGAGCGGTATTGCTCAGAAGTGTGTGGATTATTTGTCAAGAAAAATCCATACATCGGGTGGTGGCGTGTGCACTGCATGTGAAGACACCAGCAAAAGCCGCGGGGTTTGGCCCGTTTGGAATGTGTTTGGTACCTTAAATGGGGAATTCTCAGTAACGTGCCTTCTCTGATCTCTCGCGAGATGCTTTGAGGCTATGAAGTTACTGGCAGCTTTTAAGTTCACAGTTTCGTCGTGGTTAACTGCAGGTGGTATTCAAGGTGAAAGCATTCTAGTCTTAATTTCATGGGAAGCTAAGTTTCCAGGAAGGCTGTCCTGCACAGAAATGTTAACAAGATACTAAGATGTTTTGCTCTCGAGGTGGGGAGGGCTCCTCTCTTTGTCTCTGTGAAATGCAAGGTTTATTTCTATTTTGTGATAGGACCTTTCCTGGCCTGGGCTTGCAGTGGGTGATCTGTTTCACAGACCACGAGCTACTGTGCTGGTAACAGTGAAAGGAGTGGATAAGCTGACATTGCCTACGAAGGGGATTTCTTACCCTATTGAGAATGTGAGTATCTGTGTTTGAAACTGTTGTGATATGTGTGACTCCTGTGATCTGTTGAGAAGCACATGATTGTGGTCCTTAGTGTTCACATGTTTATTATTTCACTTGAAATTCTTGTAACCCTCCTGGAATGATGGACCACTCAGACTCCTGTGAAAGCTGAGAGGCCTTTAAAAACACCCAGGGTCTGCTGGCTCCAGTAACTTGTTTGACCAAGGCGTGCTTTCCTCAAAAGGCATCTGATTTTCCTGTTCTTCAGCTGTATTTGTATCTGTAACTTGGATGCAGTTCTGATGCAGACATAGTGTGCATTTTCTTCATTTCCCATTGACTGGAATCAATACTCGTGAATGTTAATGATTTCAGGTAGCTGCTGTCAAATTACTGGTGTTCCAGTATTCAAAAGTAGCTCCGTATGATCACCGAGCCCATGTTCAGTGCTGCTGAGTACAAATTATCCTGGCTTACAGGCATACTACATTCCTGAGAAAAAATGCTGTTGCTCTCTTTAGCTGGTGAAAGGGAACATGCCATGCTGTGGCTCTTTAGGTGAACCCCCAAAGCGAGTGTTCAGAGAACCCTCACGGTTCCGTGGTAGTGGCCATTGCAGCACTGTACCGTGCCTGGGTTTGTTTTGTTTGTGTGCTTGAGCAGTTGAGTTGTTCTGCTGCTGCCTCTTCAGTCATCAGTTTTCTGTGGTTTGTAACCTGGCATTTGCACTAAGACTGCTTTCTCGTTTTGAATGGCTTCTGCATTTGTTGCTCTTGCTTTACTGATCAACAAGGCTGTAGTCTTAGCCTAAGTAAGCCTCTTGAATGTGTAGTCAGGGCTCCTTGGGGTTCTTAAAAATGTGTTGTGTCCGCCATATATGCAAGTCAATTGTACATAGTTGGGTGTTTGTTTTTCCAAGCTGGCTCCTGTTATTTCTTGTTACCGCTTCTCGTTGGTCAGAAAGAGATTGTCCTGATTTCTCAGGCTTCTGGAAAAGTTGGGCCAGTTATCTCCTTTTATATTGTTGGACTCTGTTTTACCCCAAACTCTGACTGGATGTTGTCTTCCAGGCTGTTCCTTTCAGTCTTGACAGTGTTGCAAGCGCCATTCATACTCTGTTCTCTGAGGAAACTCCTGTGGTGTTGCAGCTGGCCCCCAGCGAGGAAGTGAGTATTGCTTCAGTTCTGATTTCACATGCTTTAAATAGCCACTTGTGTGACTGGAGCAGCACTTCGCGTTTGAGAGCGATTTCGGGTATGATTGGTTATTGATGCGTGGCTGAAGAAAGCTGAAACCGAACTTCTGTTGTTGTAATCAACGGCTGTTCCTGCAGAGGGTTTACATGGTGGGCAAGGCAAACTCTGTATTTGAAGATCTTTCTGTCACTCTGCGCCAGCTGCGGAACCGCTTATTCCAGAACAACTCCATCCTCAGCTCGCTTCCACCCAACTCCCTCAGCAGAAACAATGAGGTAAAAAACTTTCATCAGTCAGAGCTTCAATGATTTTCTTATTTTCTTACCGATTCAGAGCTTTCTCGTGCTTTTCCTCTTTTGCTTTTTCCTCTTTGTATTTTTTTCACCCCTCTTGCTTTGCCCCTTGATTTTTTTTTCCAGCTGAATTCTAAGAGAAATGCCTTCTTTTTTAAGTGATTGCAGAGAAACAGTTCTTTTACTGCTGGCACGGTCTGATGGTGCCACTGGTATAACCAGTTACAAAATACTGGGACAGCAGAATGAAGCCTCTCTCGCCGTGGCTTCACCAAAAGAAATGCCTCTGTCTGTCTTCCTCCAGGTGGATTTGCTCTTTCTGTCAGAACTGCAGGTCCTACATGACATTGCTAGCCTGGTAAGAGTTCCTTTTTTTTGCTCCAGTTTTATTTTTACAGTGCTTGTAGACCAAGGATTCTGATGCGCAAAGCGTAGTGTTTCTTTTACGTGAGTTATGACATGTCTTTAACAGCGTGCTAGGAGCAGGTGGTCACCGCTTCTCCTGTGGCAGAAAAAAACACAGTTGTGGACATCTGCTTAAATTGACAGGAAATTCCACTCCCAATCAACATGCAATGTGACTGTGGAAAGTGAGGCTGGGTTAGTCCCAGCAAGCTGATCTTATGAAATGTGTTTTTAATGTAGTCTGTGTACTAATCGGTTTACCTCTGCCCTCGGTGGTGTGCCGAAGCTGTCTCGACACAAGCACCTAGCCAAAGATCATTCACCAGACCTGTATTCTCTGGAACTGGCTGGTTTGGAAGAGGTTGGGAAACGATACGGGGAAGATTCTCAGCAGTTCAAGGATGCTTCCCGAATCCTTGTGGACTTTGTGCAAAAGGTATCTATCTGCCTAAGTCACAGCAGTGTTAACGGCATGGGCGTTAGTTTATCGGCTGTCTTCTGCTTTGAGTTGTCACAGGAGTGATTTGGCTGATGTGCGTTTGATGTTTGGGATGCAGGTCTGTTGCAAAGTCAAACGTTGCAGTTTGTCACTCTGGAAAGTGTTGACACGATTCTGCAGTGTGTTAGAATGGGAGCAGGACATCTCAAATCGACCTACGTCAACACGTTTGCTTTTCATAAGTATCTAGTGCCTAAACCAGTGATAGGCCTTGCAAGACCTGGCTCTCAGAAACGTGGAAATGTCCGCATCTCAGGGTGCAGTGGTTGCTTTCCTCGTGCCCACAAGACTGGATTTCCAAGGCTCTAAAATAGCTGCTGTTCATACGTCAGGGCGCTCAAGAAAGCAATTCTTTAGCTTGCCTGTTGTAAGTGTTCTGTAGAGCGGTCATAGGCTACAGTCTGCTGAACGGTGGACAAGGGGTTTTTAAAGAGGGGTAAAACAGGTGGAAGCTGTTGGCACTTTCCTAGTGGGATTCTAAAACAGTGAAAACCTTTGTGACTTTCCCTGAGCTGCTTATTGCTGAAGCTGACATTAACTCACACTTGCTTTTCCAGTTTGCAGATGAGATGTTTACTCTGTACAGCGGGAATGCAGTAGTAGAAATGGTGACTGTAAAGGCATTTAATTCTCCCCTGGTGAGGAAGACTCGCTCCATTCTCCAGTCTTCACAGGTACTACATGCACGTTTTTCTAGATACCGTTTGGTAGGTGTTCCAAGCTGTTTGACATCTTCACTTGGGAGTAACTTCTTTTTTTTTAAAGGACTGTAATACTGAATGATAGAGGAAGAAGTGTGAAAGATCCAGCTTGCGTATCTTGGTCTTCACTTGGTCATATAGTAATTGTGATTGAAGAGGTCCTCTGGAGGCCATTTATTCCAGCCTGCTGCTCAAAGCAGGATTACCTTAGGGGTTAGATCAGGCTGCTCGGGTCCTTGTGCAGCCAAGTTCTTGGGAAGTGTTTAGCAGAAGTCACAGAGCCTCTCTGGACAGCTTGTTCCTAGTCTTAAGCGGTTTCCAGAGCTCTTCTCCCTCATGCTGTTCTCTGCCCAGTGCAGGAGTGCATGTAAGCCCTTTCTGGTGAGGAAAAAGTGGTTTTCCTAGATTGGCTGCCTACGTGTCAGATGTAGTCTAGAATGCACTGCAGATTCCTGTTGACCTTGTCTGCTAGGACCTCCACTCCCTCTCTATGGAGCTGCTGGCCAGCCAGGCAGTCCTCAGCCTGTGCTGTCACAGGGTTATCCCGTCCCTGACGCAGGACTTAGGACATTCAGCTGGCACAAATGCTGAGCCTCCTGTTAGCCCTTGCCTTTCAGTACCATTAATGGCAGGGGCACGATGGCTTTCGCATTTCATGCCCTAGCATCAGAGCTGTCCAGGCAAGAGATCTCTCCTGCAGTCTGGATGTGTTGTGTGTGCACTCTGCAGTAACGCGTGTGCTCTTCGTTACAGAGCGAGATGGAAAACCCCTATAACCTTGCCTACCAATACAATTACAACTACTCGGTAGTCTTCAACATTATTCTGTGGATGATGATAGCTCTCGCTTTGGCTGTCATAGTAATCTCCTACAACCTCTGGAACATGGATCCTGGGTATGACAGCATTATCTATAGGATGACGAATCAGAAGATACGGATGGATTGAACGCCGTGGAGAACTGATGAAGAGGAAGGTCTCCTTTAAGCTGTGTGGGGAAAAAGAAGTACTCTGACATGGTTAATCATGGGATTTTTTTAAAGGTGTATTTATTTCTAAGTATTTCCCCCTCTCAAAGCTTTTTAAATGTTAGTAGTAGCACCAGATGGGATTGAGAAGTGGAAATCTGCCTGTTTGAAAGAAGAAGCAAAACCCATCCCCAGAGTCAGTGTCAGTAAAGTAACATCATTCCGTTTTTTATCTTGTACTGAGCTTTTGAAACGCCCTGCCCTGCCTGTGACAAGTGGGAGTTACAAGAGCAGCATGGAGGATTAGGAATCATTGCTCACTTGCTGTGTTGTATATTAGGAACCCCTTGTAAATGCTTGGTGTAAATATTTATAATGGCTACGCATAACTTCGCAGAGGACCGTAACTGTTCTTTAGTGAAATACTAAATGTGATTCTAGGGGCACGGGCTGTGTGTGGAGCTCGTGGGTGGCTCAGGGTGCTTCACATGGAACTGGATTCACATGGATTGGAGTTAAATCCGACCGGCCACACTGGTGATGACAGAGGAGAGTCTGTAAACACTGAAACAGCACCAGTCTGGCTGTGGTCCCGTGCCGTGTACACTCAGAGTTCCTGTTACGATGCTCCATGTTCCTCCCGTTCGTGTTCATGCTGGTGTAATGAGAAAATTGATTGATTTTTTGAATATAGGAGTGGACCAACACTTGATTTCAGTCTGCCTGGATGACAGTCCTGCCTCACCATTCAATAAAACAAGAACAGGTGTCTTGAATGCATTTATTCTTGGTGGCTGCACAGGTGTGGCTCTTTCTCTGGAGTACTCGCTTGGCTGAATAGAGCAGGTGCTCGTGGCCTCTGGGGGAATTGCACTAGGTCTTTCACATCCCCAGTGATTCTAAAGGGACCTCTATGTGACATGTAGTCTGTAGCAGTTTCAGTTGAACACTGGAAGATCACCTTGCAGGGATTAACTTTCCTAAACCAAGCAGTGAAGTTAAAATGCCTTTGGTTACCGCTTAAGCATTTTAAGGCCTGCCTTTCAGGAACATCTTTGCTCTTGTGGTAGAGGAATTCTTCCAGACTGCAGCAGCGGGTGGAGGCGACTTCTTTTCATCCTGTGGATCTCTGATGTGCTTAATTTTTGCCTTCTGTTGGGTGATGCTTGTTCCACTCCCAGGAAAGATCTGTTCATTCAGTTAATCTGTCTTACTGGGAAAGTCGGATTCGGAGGGGCTGACGTTGGACGGCTTGGCAGTGCATCATGGTGAACCGAGTCCAGGAAAGCTTGGTCATGTGTGTTACTTGAAATTACGTGTAATGGCGCTGAGTGCACTGCCAGTTTCTTTGACTGAAAGAGAGTGCAGTGTTACTGGAGAGCACTCTCTGGCGTGGTCTTTTGAGAATCAAATCTGCATCACTTTGTTATGAAAACAGCTAGAACACAGCTCTGCATTGTGTTTGACAGGCAGGAACCCTGACGCTCTAAGTAAACTATGATGCAATAATCTCTATGTTGTTTGAAATTTCTTAGAGTCTTTTGGGATGGCTTAGTACGGCAGACTGTCCCAGAACGTCGCCACGATCTAGGTTGCAAAAGGGATTGCTGCATTAACGGTGGATTCTTTCCAGCTAAGACTGTGCGTGGCGGGAGGATGCATGACCGCTGCGAGGTTACTGTTACAGCAGGTCTCGGTGAAGAACGAGCAAGCGCAAGGGTAAGGAAGTAAATGTTCTGGGAATATTTAGCAGCTTGCATTGTCTTGGACATAAACCAGTTCAACTACGCAACTGCAGGGGACTCTGCTTGTCTTGTGCAATACTGATTGGTTTAAATACTCTGAAAGAGCGATGCTGTGATGGGATTGTTCTTGGAAATGTCTCACTGTGGACTTACTGGCGTTAGGTCTCTTCATAGTAATTATTAATTATTCCTTAAGCAGCTGCTCAAGCCCCATTTGTGAGTCCTGCTGCATGAACTTTGTGGGGGATTGCCACGACGCCCAGTGCGTTCAAAATGCGCTAAGGTGACCCCTGTGTTCTGTCAGAAACCAGGAGCTCAGCTCTCCCGCAGGAGTAAAGCTGACAGCGTTAGTCTAAAGTAAATGTGAAGCACCATTGTGGTGTTTTCTGAAGAACCTCTCAAAGGTCCTGTTGTGAAGAGTAGTATCTCTGGGTTAAAAATAGCTGCACTGTGATCCCAACAGGCCGAGCAGTGCAGCACCGAGAAGTTTAAGAGCTGGCAACCGCTTTTTTCAGCAGTAAGTAGCTCACACTGCAGCTTTGTGCGGTGTTTCAGCAGGGCCTTTGAGGAGGTTAAAAAAAGCACAGTGTTCGTCAGCAGCCTGGCGCTCGGAGCTGTCGCAGCGTTGGGCTGTTCGGCCTGTGAGGTCTTCACTTTACAGGACAGAAAAGAAGGCAGATCAAGGAAGATGGAACTATAGAATTTCAAACCCAGCAGAACAAAAGCTGGAACAAAAGGGGAGTCAGTAATATTTCCTGTCCTGTTCTGCCACTACTGCAAGGTGTTGCTGTGGAGGAACTACCTGTGCTTGCAAGGTGCTAAACTACAGAGCTTCTCAGCTCACAGTGTGAAGGATGGAAGGGAAATTAATGAAAGTCAGCCAGTGTAGACAGAAGCCACATCCCTGCAGCAGCAGGGCTGGTATGTTCTGTGACACTGTTCCCTAAGAATTTAACAGAAAGACTTAAAATGGGGAGTGTGTGCAGGAGCGATGTCAATCTTGCCATCAGGTGGGGAACATCAGGCCACTGCCCTCTGGCACTAGTTTATGGCTGCTGTGCCTGTCAGCGGCTCACCTGCCCCTTAGCACAAAGATGCTTCTCCGTGTATCTGTCATCTGCCCTTAGGCCTGGGGAGGGGCAGACCACAAACGCAAAGAGCAGTTGAAACAATACCCTCTTTTTCAGCCACACCTGTATCGCCTGTCAGTGCTAAATCATCGCTTCAGTTGTAAAAGGATAGAAATAAAAGTCTTTCCGCTGGAGCTGCAGCGGCAGCAGCAGCATTTGAAGGCTCCCTCAGTTCTCACTCCAGCGGATGGGGTCTGGCAGTTCAGAAGCAGAAACCGCACAGCCATCACCAGTCACACAGGTACCCATACAGTACCAGAACCCAAAACCACAGGTCCAAGGCTGAAATCTTGAGTGGACAACAACCAAAAGAGTACTTGTAAAGGCAGGGGGCTTTGAAGGAGACTCACTCCATTCACAAGCAGAGAAGCGCTGCTGCAGTTGCAGCTTTAAAGCCAGCAGGTAAGCTAGAATACACCCCCCCAAGATACATAAAATCTGTTTAAAACAGCATCGAGCAGAGGGCTGACAGAGCTCTGCAAAGAGAGTGAGACAGCACAGCAGGAAACTACTCTTGCGGGAAATGAGGAAACCAACTTGAACGCATTTGAGAGCACATGTCCATGAGGACTGAGCGTCAGATGAAAGTAATTACTGAGGATGGAAATTCTATTCAACAATGAGAGCCTGCAGCCACCACTGGCAAAGTTATCTGTGTGCACCCAATAAAAAAGTTAAATACGAAGCTGTTTCTTCTTTGCATCAGCCAGCCTCTCCAGTTTCAGGGTGGAGAGTGCTCTACCTTACCTGCCTGTAGGACAGGACAAAGAGGACTCTATTGTTACGGAGGTGTCAGTGACCACAAAGGATGAAAAAGGTGCTTTCTTCTGATAAGTTTTGCTTTTGTGACAGAGCGGGGGCAGTTCCTCCTGACCCTAAGAAATGAAGCACCGATTTAAGGCATTAGTGGTTAGTTACACAATCAGGAAAACAAGTAAAATAAGGGGATTTGGGATTCTTTTTGTTACATCAGGAGTGTGTGTGTGTGGGAACGACATCTTACAAGGGGACAGCCAAGAAATTGTCAGTTCAAGAGACCTGGCCAGTGGCTACAGTGGACAAGAACAAAGCTTAAGATTATACACCACCCAGTTTTACATTTTTTTAATCCAGTTTATTAAATATTGCTTTTTGGGGACATGTTTACAACAAGCCCAAATAAATTGTTTAAGGATTCAAAGCAGTCATATTAAAATACAGCTTCAATATAAAGTTTGTCACAGTTTTACAGTATTCAAAAATGACAGACCTGCCTTAAAAAAAGACTATTACACCAAAACATAAGGAAAAAAACCAGAGAAACAAACCAGTTTGGCATTTTCATCATCTTTGCAGTATAAAACAGAATATTAAATTTATTACCAGCAAGCTGATACTTCCGTCTATGAACCTAGCCTCAAGTGTCTCCGTTAAAACACACTATACAACAGCACTATACAAAAGTCGTGGTGACACTCATGTGATCAAAGTGCATCCCTGAAAGTTTGCCAGTTTATCCGAGTTCACTCATTAAAAAAGGTAAAATGAAGACGTCCTCTTTTAACCGAAGGCTTTACTGTGTAATAGAGATAGGGGGTGGGGGTTTGGTTTGGGGGGTTTCCGTTTTGGGTCACTCAGAGCCTTCTTTTAAAAGTGTCTAGGGACGCCCACCCGGGGGCAGCGCAAGATTAACCATCAAATCACGAACGGCCGCAAATATTGTGCATTCACCTGGAACAGGGAAAAGAGACAGGTTAGCACCCGCCCCGCGGCCTCCGCCCCGCCGCACCCGCCCCGGGCTCCTCCAGCTCCACTTCCAGCCTGGCCACCACCAAGGGCCAACTCGGTTGGCAGCTCTCAGGGGCTTTTAGCTGAGGGAGCTCTGGCTGTCCCAGCCAGAAAGACAGCTCTTGTGAACGCACTAGTTTTTCATTGCTTTCACAGAATCATTTGGGTTGGAAAAGCCTTTTAAGATCACTGAGTCCAGTCACTGACCTAACTCTACCAAGCCCACTGCTAAACCACACTCCTCAGCTCCGCATCTGCACTGCTTCTGAAGACGCCCAGGATGGCGATTCAGCCGCCTGCCTGGGCAGCCTGTTCCAATACCCTTTCAGCACAGAAGTTCTCCTCCTGGCTAAGGTAAACTCGGAGCATCAGACTGAACCTGTGCTAGGATTTATCTAACGTGGCACTGTAATACGGCTGTACTTGACCTCAAAGTTATCTTCCAACCAAAGAGATTCTGCAGCATCAATTATTCTGTTCATTACCGCGTACACACGCACACACTCCCAAGGTCTATTTGTACTGCTCAAGAGCAGAAATAAAACGTGCCCGAAGACACAGGTCTAGGACAGCTTTAAGATGGTTTCTGCTCCAAGAGCGGCTCCGGAAACATTTCTAATTGCAAGGCTGAGCACAGGTCAGAAATGAGTTGCTCTGGCTCTAGCCTTGACGTCTAAACTGCAAACATAAAATACAGAGCAAGTGGCTTTCTGCTTCAAACAGCTGAGAGAAAAAACCGGTGGCAGCTGTCTCAAGTTTTGAACACTGGCATTTTTTACCAAAACCACACACATGTTCGGAAACAGGTTAAAGCATAGAAACCACCAGAATCAAAAGGATTTAATTAGGACAAGAAAAGGCGAAGTTTAGGCAGCTGTGACTTCCATCTACTGTCTCCTGGTAAGAGAACACCATTTCCAGCCACTACCATACCCTGCTTGCTGTGGCCTCCACTTATCCTCCACATTTAAAGAAACAGTAAACAGAAGACACTGAATTTTAGTGCTGAAGGAGCAAGCATGAGCCAAGAGGTTAAAAGCAGAGCCTGCTGATATGCATTCACCTTAAACAGCTGAACAAGGGATTCCCAAGATTATTTCTGTCAAGTCATTACCAGACCAGAGCTACAAATTTGGGCTAAATCCTGTCCACTGCATCACTGGAAATCAGACCCTGGGGAACACGTCGTCGTGAAGTGCTTTAAGAAATAGCACGAGTCACTTGAGCTGCTCACTAAAGGTTGCTCCTAGCATCTGCAGGGACTTTTCCTTACCACACTGATGTCTGCTACACAATGCAGGTGGTAGACTTACAGCTCGGGTTTAACCCTATTTGTGCCAGGGCGCTGGCTCCATAATTCACACCATTGTCATCGCCCCCCAGATAAAACACTGTTTTCCCCACAGATGCATAGGTAAAGTGTTTTCAGAAGGACAGCATACTCACAAGTCAACGTTTTACTGTTAAACACAGCAGAATGTGTTTGCCCACAGATCTGAAAAGAAAACTCTGCCAAGAGAACTTACTTTTCAGGCACTACCATTTTATTAAGAGGAAAATGAAGCCGAATACAAAAGACTTCCTCACAAAGAGAGAAAGGTAAAAAAGATACAGCCAAAACGAGGCAACACTGATTACAACGTAAGTGCCAGTAATACCACACATGCATGACAGGAAGCCCTGGTCCTTCCTGGCTGAAGCAGTGAAAAATTCACTTCACCAAGCAAATTGCAGTTAGTGCAGCAGAAGAGCTAACACAGGGAGGAAAATCCTGGGTACAGCACAACAGCATCAGGACAGAAAGAACATGCATCAGGGATCTCCTGTGTAGCACTGCTGTAAAAGACGACTCCCAGCTATCTACTTTCATCTGCTGGCTCTCCTACCACCTTTCAGTGGCAAAGACAAGACAGCATCCTGTTTAACACATATTGTGACGTCAGTTTGGACAGAGCACAGGAAATTACATTTCAAGCACCCTCAGGGAAGATCCTACTTTGGCTACGTAGTGGTGGAAATAAACACATCCTTTTTCTTTTAGTGGTCAGGGATAACACGTCTGAAAACATCCTCCACTCAGCTACCTACAGTCCTCTTCGCCTGGCCACAAGCTCTCTGTAGACAGATTTTTTGTCTATACTCTGCTCCCTCTACTGTATCCCCAAATTACTTCAAAACTTGTGTGACAAACAAAAATTGTCTATCCTGATCCGCCTAGTGATCATCAGACACCACCTCATCCCGAACACTTAGACAACTACTCCCTGTGCTGCAGTATTTTGTGGAGGGTACCTTAAAACACAACCTGGTGCAATAACAAGACGGCAAAACTAGTATGCGTGTTCCCTGCGCGAGGGGAACTCGAAACACACACCTTACGTTTAGTTCATGTGTCTTGAAACAGAAGTGCTATACAAACACCAGCTCTGCACCAGAGAGAACTCCGACAGGTAAGCCCACATGCCCTCTCTATCTACCGTCACTGTTACCAGATGTCGAACAGAATATGCGTGGTAATTTATATCTTATCACAACTCCCAGAAACGTTTGCATTTCCACACCCATTTAAAATAAACATTGCACATGTTCCAAGAACCAAAACAAACCACCTAGCACAGTTCAAATTATCACATAACAAGGAAATAAACAATTAGACAGAGGTGGAGCCCAGCCTCTGGATGCACAACTCCAATCTATTCGCTGAGTTATTGGGAAAAGGCTGTGCTGCCCAGCATGTAACCACATCAGAACTGAACGGTACTGTTCTTATGAGCCACCTGTGTAGTAGGACCCCAAAGCACTGTCCGCAGACAACACGCTGCCCAAAGAACCACTGTAGTTAATNCCCCCCCAAGAAACATGAGGAAAAGCAAAGCACAAAGCACGACGTTGCTCACAGCGCACTACCTACTGGCCAACGAACGTTCCACACAACCTACTAAGCTCAAACACTTCACAGCACGTTTGGTGGACAGAGCCATATGCGCCTCTGCTAGTGCACACGCTGACAAAGGAGTACACCGCTGCTCCCGTAACTTCTCCATTATCCACACACAGCACGTGGACAAGTTCCAGTAACTATGTTAACACCCTTTTATAGTCTACTGTTAAGATTGGTAACTTCATAATTATCCATGAAAACTGACCCTTGTGACTCGTTCTGGGCCCATGTGTTACAAAAGCACGGCTGCTGCTGTGCAGCAAGCTGGGCCAACTAGAGGTATATTCCATCGCTTGGGAAGAACAGCAAAACTCTGCTAGAATCATGTGTCGCCGTCTGCTGTGCTGCCAGCACCTGTTATTCAATCACATACGCCTGTCATTTCAGGGGTTTGTAATCACTAAAGAAGTATGTTAGAAACTAAGAGAACTCAGACTTAAGAGAGGTTTAGTTTTACACTGCAGATTTGCCACAGATGTCTGGGTGAAGAGAATGTATCTACTGGACATGTACAGTACCTGGTCGTGGTGAATTCAGTTCAGCAAACCTCTTTAGAATATTGCTAACCATCATTGGAGCAGCAACAGAAGAGTTCTGCTGCCTGGGAATGTCGGCCTGTTGCGTCGTACCCGAAGCCATATCATAAATAATTGGGACAATGATACTAACAGCTTCCTGTGGGACCGTTGTTTTCTGTGTTAGCTGGAGCTGTGCAGGGGGTGAAAGGGAAGCGTGTTAAATTAAGTGACCACAGACTTCACAGCACAACTTCTAATGTGGCTAAACACCGCAGGCCTACAGACAGTGCGTGTGCTTTTACCCCATCGGTCTCCAGACCTTTTGTAACAGAGAAGTTATCAGTCAGGTGTAGAGTATTATCTTCTCAAAAGCACCCTACAGTAAGAAATGCCTCCAAGGCAATGCTAATATAGTTTTGTTCTGAACACTGTGTTCCCACCATCTTTTCCCAGCACCACCAACACGTATCACTTAATCTAGGTGGTTAGTGCCTTGAAGAACAACAAAACACTCAGCATTCTAAGACGCCCACGGCTCAGAGGGAACTGAGCTGCACATATTCTCAACATCTCTTAAAGAACACAAAGCACAGCTGCTGTACTATGGCAGGAAGAACAGGAACACTAGCTAAACCAATTAGAGAAGATGCATGGAAACCCAGGCTTCCACACAGCAACACTTAGTTCTTAGCTGTTACAGTTGATGGACACAGCATGCTTGTGTTTTGCTACGAACTCGTGATAATTTCAAAGACATGCAGTCCACAAAAACTCTACTTACAAAAAACAGCATTTTGGATTTCAGCACAACAGCAGGTGTCCCTGGGGGTGCAATTGGCGGAGCACTGGGAGGAATTGTTAAACAGAACTGCACATTCCACTTCAGCTGACTTGCCTGGTCAGGGAACTGTTTAGGAAGAGCAGCACAAAGAAAGAACAGCAAAGCTCAGTGACATACAAGCTAAACTTGTATAGAAGTCAGAATAAGTCTGAAAGAACTAAGCACAGAGTAAAGAAGAGTACAGTGAGAAAGACTCCATGCAGTAGGCTGTTACTACACAGTATGTGCCTGCTGTTTCTCAGAATCACTTCAAAGGAGAAATGTTGGGAGATTCCAAGACAGCCAGTACAGGAACAGCAACTTTTTATTGGCATTAATTAGCACGTACATCAATGCAGAGTAATTTGTTTACAGATAAAGATGCATCATCTTTTAAAACACTACTAACTAGAGTTGGGTGAACTGAACAGAAGAGTTAACTTACCAGCTCAAGTTTCATGATGTGTACGCAGTCCCTGAGGATGTGTGTGGGAGCCCCTAGCAATTTTGTGAAGGCTATTAGGGTGTTTGCCTTAAAAGGTGGTCCGGCAACCTGAAGAAATGCATAGTTTAGTACTGCATATTCAGACAATAGCTCTGTCGCCTGCCGTGGTAACCCGCATGCACAGCTGTTTATTTAATGTTCTGTAGCCCTTACACAAGCCTGTGAAAGTCAGCAGTACCACTCAAAACACCATCATTTAATTATCAATTTAAATATCAATTTTAGGTATTTTTATTTAAATATCAATGATTTTAGTACATACCCTTGTTTCAAAGAACTTCTCCAAAACTTGTAACTCCTCTGATTTCCACTGTCCTGTATTTTCAGGTGTTACTTTTAGTTGCAAGGTCTGGTTGGTCTTGGGATTGAGAGCCACCCTGCACTTCAGTGCCTCCGTCTTAAACATAATTACACCTGGTTCATTGGAGTTTATTAACTGTAGCTGCATGAAAAGAATTATCACATTCAATTAATTAAACAGCACAAACACACGTTCACTCCCAAGACTATGGATACCCTGCCTTCTTTCCAGAAAGAAATGTGATATTTGCATTGCAAAACTGCCTTGAGAATGAAACCTATAGCAGGCTTTACTTCTTTCTTTGGCATGGATTCAGACAGAAGTGGAGAGGAACATATAATTTTTCTCAGATGCTAAATCAACATTCATGACTGAGTAGTTCAGTTACTGTCAACAACTAATTTCCTGGGGGCTCCTGACAAGTCGTCGCATCAATAGTAACCCTGTGGCTGTTGGAGTCGACTCCCAGTGTAAATGCCAGACTCTGAGAACCCATGGCGTCTGAACATTTGGTCAGAGTCTTGCTGCCATACTACTTACCATATTTCACCCAACCAGAGAGGCTTTTAAGTTTGCTTGGAAAATAAGTGGAATTAAATGCTTTCTCTAAATGCTGACACTTTAAATAGTACAGCTTCTGTACTTCAGGTGTACAGCACACGGCCCATAGCAAACACTTATATTTCATCTTGTGCCTGTTTTCAAAGACACGGAGTAGAGAAGCACAAAAACAAATCCACCAGAGGTCAGTATGAAAACAACCTAAACCATACCGTTTCTTGTTGTATGATCCTTTGAAGATGCCTCCTCATAATGACTGATCCAAGGAATCGCTCAAGAGGGGAGCAAAGATAGCTGCCAGCTAGTCCTGGCACAAGCCCAGGGGTAGGAGACGGCAACAGCAGAATATTCAAGGCACTGTGAGTGAGGATTGTAGGTATGGATGCAGCCCAGGAGCGCTGAGGTAGTTTACGAGGTGGAGGCATGCCAGTTGGCATTGCTTGGGAACCTATGGACAGGGAAAAAGGTCTTGGAGTAAGGAAGGATTAAAGCTGAGTAGTAAGTTGTGCCTTCACCATTTGTTGTAACTATACAAGCAGTGACTTTTCTGGGCCAAAGGTTAAATCATTCTTATCTAAGAATTTGGCTACCTAGTGACAGGTAACACACGGACAAAGAACTAGGAGATTAGATCCCCCACTGATTGACAGGGTCTCAATGACATTAAAATCCTACTACTTCTTTCCTCTTCCTGCAGCATGCTAGCAGACAGCAGGTTTGTACAACAAACTCAGTAAGATATAAAGATGGCCAAATCAATTGTGCAAGAGCATCGTCACAGCCCTATGACACGAGAAGTTACTGTTTGAGTAGGCAATTATGCTTATCATTACCTTAGTTTCACAACATTTTCTCTCAGTCATGGAGCTCAACAGTTTAAAAATTAAATTCTGCAGTACAACAAGAGTTATTGTTGTGGAGGTTTATGCTGTTTGATTAACTAGCTGTCCCATTTGATGTAGAATATTGAATGTGGATAGCAGGTTTAATTTTCCGAGATATTTGCAGTAATGCACAACGGCAGTGAGGACTGTTAGGCTTAAAACACAGAACCACAAAAAAAACCCACCCCAAACCAGAACTAGAAAAGTCAAACAGGAGTATTTCACTGTGGTAACACTGATAAAGAAGCCTACTTGTTCCAGCTCGTGGGGAATGAGAGACGTCTGGGATAGGTGAATGAAGGGAAGGGTTGGCTGGTGACATTCCCGGCATCCGTGCTGCTGGTGATGGACCAGAGACCTGGGGAGATCCTGGCCAGTTCCCTGCACGCTGACTGGGTGACATCATGGTGTATGGTGAGCTTGGGTCTATGGTACCTGCAGATGTTACAAACCCATTATCATTTCTTTAAAAATTACAAGGCTTTTAATCAAGATAAAGACAAAGGGTAAAGCATTGAAGTGTCTGCAAGCTTTTAAGGCTCCTAATAAAGGAGTTACAGTCACACATATGAAAACAACTACTTAATGCAAATCATACATTTGTCTTGATTAACTTGGGTCTGCTTCAGAAGACTTCATTTCAAGCAGCAAATGAGCCCTCTCTGCCACTGTACATACACGTGATAATAAAGAACTTACCATGCGGGCTGGCAAAGTTGGCTGTTTGTCCCATTGTGATTCCAAGAGAGGAAGGTGAAGGAGTTGGACCAAAGGATGCTGGTGATGGTGCCCTCAAAGCTCCACTAGGTGAGCTTGCAGCATGCAGATTTCCTGATTACAGAGACCACGTCACTCAGACACATTTCCCTTTATCCTGTTACAACTTCTTCTACCAAGCGCTACAGCTACCATCTTCTTAGGAAGACGGCCAACAAGATTCATGAGAATTTGTTTCTGTGCTCAAAGTCTTTATTTTGTGCATGTGTGAGCACTATATTTTATTCTGCATGTCAACACTATATTTTCCAGACTGAATCACCATGCAAAGAAGAGTTCACAACATACGTGATTTGGCTTGAAGAATAGCATCTTCCCCGCACCCAACCCTCCCCCAAATTCAAAGTATTTTCAGCTGCTGCACTGTAACAGCTGGGAGCAGAAAGCTGAGTTTTAGTGGCAAAAGTATCTTCCGAAGCAGCAGACATTTAAAATTAAGAGGTTTTGATCTTAAGAGGTTTTACCTGAGCAGACTGTAAGCTGTAAGAATGAAACTGTCCCAGATACGACACAGCTCAAGGTGACAGTTGCACTTTATTTTTTTACCTTCAAAATGCACCTGCCACAACACCCACACATGGCAGGACTCTGCTTTGCTATCTTCCTCTGATAGAGGGTGCGTTCTCTTGGGAATTTGGTGCTAACCACGGCTCAAATAACAGAAAAGGCATGCACACACCAGTGCTGTGGGCACATTTCCACCACATCACTAGATCACTCAGGTCTTACCTGGTGACTGTGTGTGCATCATCGACGGAGATGGTGTCACGGTGTTGTGATAGGAGGTGGGTGGTGAAGTAAGAGGATATGCTCCTGATGCCCCTGCCTGTTTTGCAAATGGCTGCAATTGTCAACACGGGACAAAAATTTTTGATCATTCTCTACTTAAAGCATTTGCAGGAGAACACTAATGGGAGCTTGGTTTCCCCCCAGCAAAATCTAACAGGTGCATCAACACAGTTGTTTGATTATCTATATCGACTTGCTCTTTTTCCCCAGAGACACTTTGCAGTTTCTCCTCAAGACATAAAAAGGAATGCGGTGCAGAGGTATTATCTGCCTTTATCAAGCTTTTTATCTCACCCCCATTAACAGCAAAACCTCTGACTCCCCCTCCCATCTCTTATCTTAAACAGTTGTTTTCCTTCACTTACTCCTTCATTTCCAAAGGTGTGATCTTCCAAAGCTGCTATTCATATGCTATGGGCTGTTTACACTCAATAAGGAAGGGCAAAATAAATTCATAGGCTTTGTCCCCGGGGGACTTGCACAGCAATCCTTTTAGAATGTACATTCTTAGAAACCTATGGCTGTGGAAGACAATAAACCCATCTTATTTTGCCTGGAGAGTACCTGTTGTTGTGGTTGCTGCTGGGGTTGAAGCTGTGACATCAAAGAATCCATCATGTCTCCTCCAATAGGAGAAGGTGGGTTATCATCTTCATTTACAGATCGTCTTCGCGCATCCTGATTGCTGTCAACAAACATGTTCAGGAATGTCTGTGGAAAAAACAGTTTTGTTTGAAATTTCCCCATTTGAAATTTTATTACACAAATAAGCACAGCGCTTGCTGAACTCTGATACTACCTTTATCAGCCACAGCACCTAAGAAACATGCGGAAGTACCTACCAGTGGGCACTCATCATATACATTATGAAGTCTGCAAACGGTATCAGTGCATTCAGTGGGTATTTAAACTTAATTCCCTTTTTCTTTCAAAAAAAGGGCCCTTGCATTGTCACCAAACTTTCCTGTAAGTACTGTTGGTGCAAGCTGCCGGAAGCTATTCTGTTGGTGTGAACCAGCACTATAGTCAGAAGCAAAGCCATGGCTCCCACCACATGCTGACAGAAACTACTTTGAAAGAGAAGTTTCCGAATAGAATTATCTGATACGAAGCACTTCCTCCTCTGCAACATTATGTGCACTGTCCTGCCGTGCAACATAATTTGTGAGGAGCAGGTGTTAGTCCTGGAGAACGCACCCAGTGCAGTCACAAAGCTTCAGAGGTTTTAACAAAAGGATATCTGATGCAGATCCTGTGTTATTTTACTACAATGACCAGAGAAAACCCTGACACCTGATGTTTATTTTCTTAAATGATATGTTTAGATTCAAACTAATTAACCAATAAATCAGAAAGTTCAGGATTACTGGATGACTGCTTTACAGTTTTTTTAAAAAGCTTTACAAAAGCTTTACAGAATTCTTTATATCAGATCTGCACTTCAAGTTCGAAGCTCATTTATTTATGACATGCCAGAAAATACAAAACCAGGTACCTTTAATCCAGGCGCAGGGTAAAAACCTTCAACTATTTTGCTGTTGTCAAAGAGACTGTACGCCCCATCACGTATTGCCACCACCCCACGACTTCGGCAGTAGATGTCAATGCAGTACATATTCCTAAACGCCAGCCTGATGTGTGTGGGAGACTGTGGCAGAATTGAGAAGCACTGATAGGCAGTGTTTGTGCGTTGAGTCAGACCCAGCATGGGCACAGTTGGGAGCTTGTTGATGGCGTTTAACGGAGCCTGAGTGTCAAACAAAACCTGACAGAGAACAGATATTGAGAGGTCAGGCAGCGTGCCTTTCAGTAAACATCAGAAGATGGGGCACAGTCAGGATATAATCTTCCCCAAACCAGCTTCTGCCAGTGGGATCCACAGACAGCTTTGAAAAGAACATTTATTCAGTACCGAGGTCTTAATTGTTTGACTTTTCTTGAGAGATTTTAAAGCATTACCTGTAACAACTGCACCACATTTGGTGTTTTATTAAACATCTCCTGGAGCTGGTGCAGAATTGTGTTGTGACAGTTACTGCAACCTGAGTTTGGGCCAACAGTTCCCAGTGAAATGTGGAACTTCTGGAGTATGGAGTTCCACTGAATGCTGATCTGCAACGTCAAGAACATAAAACAGACTTGAAAAACAGAACGACTGTGAGCTTATGACAGTAAAGATTGGCTGCTTTAATTTTTTTGCCCCATTTTTCGTCAAACCTTAACAGATTCCCAACTTATCTTCTTCAAAAACTACTGTGGTTGGGGAAATAAAAGAGCAGCTGAGGTAGCTTTAACATCTGTTTAGCTGTCTGGAATTTTACTGACCATGAAACTAGGGAATTCAACCAAAACTTAACTTGACAGTCAATCAAAAATAATAAATTAAAGCCTTTTCTGCCACAGGTGAGATAGAGAAAATTAAACTAGAGAGGTTCAGGCTGCAGCAAACTATTAACGAGTCGCTGGAGGTAGACTAGTTTTCTCAAGTCACACAAGAATGAGAACTGGACACACCAGTATGTGAAGAAGCCACATCTAAATCCGCACTGCCAGCCTTGCTATTTATCAATTGTCCCATTAAAATGCTCAGAGAAATACTTTTTAAAATTCAGCTTAGCACACGAACACAAAAACCTTCCATGAAGCAAACTTCAAATGCATCAGCTACTTCATTTGCACACAAAACCATATTCTTAGTCTATAATAAACATCAACTCTCTTTCTTCTCTACCTCACATTTAAGGCAAAAGCATGAACAAGTACTCAGTTTCAAAGGGCTTAATGAGTTGTAAATACAAATACTAGAGTAAGCTAGGATTCTGACATGGGAACAGCACTGCTACAAAAGGGTCACCTTGTTTGAAAGCACAGGACTGCATTTAAAACTCCCTTAGAGTCCTTTCTTCTAAAGCAGACTTGGGCATTCAGCTTACACATATCCATACGTGCCAGTAAAGTACTGACCAGCAGCAACACATCAGCTTTCATCAGCCAGGAGCACACAGCTGTCCTTCCCACAATCTAGAGTATTTTACCCAAAAATTCTGGACACTGACCCCCGCAGCATATGAGCACTCTAGCACTCTCTGCCTTTTCACTTTCCTCAATATTAATTCCACAATGCAATACAAGGAAATCTTTAGTAGCACAATCCCGAGGACTCGATGCCTGCATGCGTTTCACATGCACTTAGGAGTTAACTTACTGAGCTGCCCTTGGTAGTTCCGTAACAAAGGATAAGTTTTCGGTAATTGTAGATCCGAACTTCTGAAAAAATGTTTAAGTGGTTGGGTATGTCTTTGAAGAGAAGAGGGAGAAGAGAGTGAGACTAATGCAGGAATCAGTAAACACACCATTTTAACAAAAAGGGGGTGATTTCCTGTACCTGGTAATGACCGTGCAAACTCCAGGACACACTCATACAGACGAGCAATGCTGTTCCAGTCATTAAGGAACATCTCAACAACTTTGCGACCTCCAACTGGTTCAGATAACTGATTTTCGTATGTCAGGTAAACATGACGGGTTGGTCCTGCAGTTTCAGGAGATGGTAAATACTGATTAAACTAGCAGTTCCTAAACTGTGGTTTACAGACCATGAGTGATTAGGAAACACATTTAAATAATACACAGCGCATCAACTCAGCAGTCAACATCTTGCTTTAGATACACTGTGGTTCATTAGAAATCTTGAGAGCAGGCAGCTGTCCAGTAACAAAAAAACATTATAACTACCAGAAAGACAACGTAAATCACAAAGAAGCAAAATGCACCCCCAAAACCTCAAACCTTACCTTGCTCCCTGGATGAAGTGCTATTAAGTGGACAGTTTGCAAACACCAGCTCAGCCACCCACGTGCGGTTATTTCTACCTTGCAATCGGAAAGTGCAATCAAGAAGGGATCGATCCAGAGCCTTCTGCGTTTCCTCGTTTACACCTTTACAGGGAGGAATTCTACTCGTGACAGAAAAAAAATCATTTTAATTATACAATGTACAGTACCTGCTCTAGTGAGAGGTGGTCCTGCTACCTCAAAAAACAGCAACTTCTAACATTTCCTGAAAAACTTCCTGGAAGTGTCTGGAAGTGAAAGAATGAACAAAACAGCAGCAAAGGCAGTTGGACTGCACAACAAGATATCCTACTTGATTGCACCAAGTCTGTTACAAAAGTGGTCTGAGTAAAGAACAACTTCTGTATGGACTCAACACTTGTAAATTGCAGACTATCAAGGGATCTACTGGATTGCCCTAACCCTCTGGGTTAAGTGAGAGCACACTAACAGTAAAGCTTTTACAGAGAGGAACAACCCAAATATGAAAATAAGTTCTATGGAACCAGAATTCATTAATTCTGGAACAGATTCACTCTAAATGCAATGAACAACACGGCAGTTACCTTAGAACCCACTAATTTATTTGTATCTGAACATGAACATTTTGCTCAGGGGATAGACTAAATGCAGTTTAAATAAAAACATGCCATGCTCTTTTAAATCCCTTTCATGTAGCACACTTAACTTCAGCTCACAAGTTCTTGGCACTTCACTCTGCTTACATGCAAAGCTGGAGTGGTAGGGTCTGATGCATTTAGAGACCAATGCCTTTATATTTCTATAGCATAGAAGAAGTTAAGAAGGTTTTACTCTAGAGGGGATCTCAGGTATTTTCTATGTTTTAAACTGATTTAATCTGTTTTACTTCATACCACAATCCAAAGTGAAGCCTGAAGCAGACTCCAAGAACTTATAAAAAACCAGCTGGCTGCCAGGTAGAAAGCACTGTAGTCAACATCTGCAGGACTAATTAGTCACTGATTGTGGCTGGGAGTCCTTGGAATTAACTAGAGGCCAATCCTATTTAACAGAGACCACTGGGAGGGATGAGTTAACAGGAACCTCATAGGAGTTCAACTGGAACTAAATAACCTCAACCAACAGCACACAGTAGGCCTGACTGGCTGGGTAGCGGCTGGAAGGCAGACTGAACAGGAGTCAGCAGCGTGCTCCCGCAGCAATGACAGAGTGCTGTATCAGCCAGACAATCAAGTGACTACTCCTCTCCAATGAGCACTTGAGATAATAGTGCTGAAGGAGGGCTCAAAAAGCTGTGAAGATTGGAAAAGGCAACTACTTGGAGCAGAAGGCTGAACCAAGAACTCTACATGGCCCTTTCACTCTTAAATTACTGTACCATTCTTGGATGTTTCCTCTATACGACTTTTACCATGCAATTGTCTTTTCTGGAATTCCTTGCATCTTCCATCTTCCTCTGCTGTGTCACATACTGGTAATGGTTAAATAACACACAGAGCCTCTGAGCTGATCTAAAACTGTGATTCATGAATCATCACTGTGTCTTCCTTAGCACTGCCTGAATTTCAGGTTTAAGGACTGTTGTCACACTGTTTTCAGAGCTCCCCAGTTCAGGCTAATAAAGGAGACAAATCACAGTTGGCTGTGGCTACTCTTATTTTCCTGTCTGTCCAGCACATGACAGTGCAATACACACAATTAAAAAAATAAACAAAAATACTCCCCCTCTCCCCCCAATACAGTGTTACCTGCCAAACAATCCCTTTTTTTCCTTCAAGCCTATGTACAGCAATAAAATACAACACAGAAGCATAATCTCGTACTTTAATAAACGTATTGCATGACTGAAGCCATCTCCTTCTACTTGTACTCCTTGGTGAGGAATGTCCATATTAGATAACTAGGAATGAAAACAAAAAATGTTATGCCCAACAAAGTAACTTCAAGGGTTTTTTCCCCCCATAAGGGTGACAGATGTTTCACATCCTCAAGAACTGGAAAGCCAAAACACAGCCAGTGCAAATCTGGTATAAAATTGTTTCCCATCTCTGCCTACAACCATGTCTTCCATCCTCTAATTTATCTTCTCCTCAGTTTTTCAATCTTTCTGCAGAGCTTGGTATTAGAGAACCAGCTCTAAGACTAGAGCAACACAGTGCAGAACATCAGTCAGCCAGGCTCAGCTGGCAGGGTGAACCAAAGAGATGATCACGAGTTTATCAAATAATCTCATGCAGACAAGAGAATCAGTACAAGCAGAGGGGGAGCAGGAAAGATGATTTTTAATACATACCTCCACACGAAGCCCTATAAACGGCATGTTCGTATCACACATGGCTACAATATGAGCTAGCACTTTATTGAAGGCACACATTTCTCCCGATCGTTTTGGTTTCTTAGGTTCTATGGAACATGGATCCCCAGATAACTAGAATTAAAATAAAGACAAGTGTACTTGCACGTTCAGAGTACATATTTTGAAAAGATACAGAGAATAATCTTATTCACCCAACTTTAAACTGTGTCACATTCTGAGCACAAACTTCTGAAAAGATCTGGTCCACTTCTGGCCTGAAGCAATTTGGTTAAAGTACTTTTATCATCAGCTCCTTCCTTAAAACAGTATTTACACATCACCAAGCCATGTCAGCTCAATCCCTTGAAGTCACTTCTCTCAGTCTCTGCAAGTCTTTCAAAGGTTACACCCACATGGCATGAAGAGTATCATGCATGTGTAAAGAAGCTGAATATAGAAGCTACTCTTCTACCTCAATGCAGTTCTCTGCCTTGACTTGTTAGAACAGCTTAGAAGGCCTGGCATGAATTGAAAGACAACTGCTGCAGAACAGTTTCCTGGAGTCCCCCCAGGGAAGCAGTCCAGAAAACCAAGCTGCGGATCAAGTAAAAAAAATGCCATCCATACAAGACTTTTGAAACAATACTACTACAGCTGGCGTTGATGCTCAGAACACGTATTTAGTTTTCCCACTCCACAACCAGCCTGATGGCTTTTGAAGCACATACCTTGCGCTTGACACCACTTTTCAGCTGTTTACCACTTTTTGTGTCTAGTACCAACTCCTCAATGTTTGGTTTGAACTGCTGTAGTAACAGTGCTGTAGCAAGGCTGTCATCTCCTTCAGCATAGCTCACAGAGAGAAAATGGTACTTGTACTCCAGTTCCGTGGGATTGCCAGGAACATCAAACATCTCTACAACCTATATGCAGTCGAAACAACAGATGAGACGACCTTCAACCTATGAATATTTTCTTAAAAGACATTAGTAATTTTCAAGATATTAATACTTTGGGGCTAGGAAAGGGCTCCAACAGGAGAAAGACAACTAAACTTGGTAACAAAAAGAGAGTGGGAAGATTGACGAGTAATAAGTCTGTATTTACAGAAAGGCTGGAAAGGACCTTTTCACAAGGTCATCTAGTGACAGGACAAGGGGAAATGGTTTTAAACTGAAGGACCATAAGCTTAGACTACATCATAGGAAGAAATTATTAAGTACAAGGGTGGAGAGATTCTGGAATAGACTGCCTGGAGAGATTGTGGATGACCCCTCCCTGGAAGTGTTCAAGACCAGGCTGGATGAGATCTTGAGCAACTAAGCCTAGTTGAGAGGTGTTCCTGCCCATGGCAGGGAGGCTGGAGTAGATGATCCCTAAAGGTACCTTCCAACCTGAGTCATTCTATGATTTATGTCCCATTCTCTCTAAAAAGCTTGACTGCTTAACAAACCCACAGAACGAGAGAAGAGAGGGAGAGGAGTGAGCTGAACGCATCTTGATTACTCAATCATTTGGTTCCTAATGAGTTAACAGTATAGATAAACTATCTGGTATGTCCGTGATGGCGAGCAAAAGATAGAAGCATTTTTCAGTTACTTACGATGTAGTATTGTGGAAGGCGAGTGAGTCTGATAAACAGTTTGTATTTGGAAAGGCTTCCCACTGGATGGCTAGCATAATTAGCTAGTTGAAGAGTTTCACTGCTCACTGTAGGCAGATGCTTTATAGACTGTTTGCAGCGTTGCTGTCCAAGCCAGAACCTTGTATGGAAATAAAGGTATTAGTACCCTGAGACTTTTTTACATTATTCTGGCATACTGATTATCAGAGCATTACAGCAAAATCAAGAGCCAGTCACATCCTAAGTTGGTATCTATCACTGCTGCACAAGTTATCTAAAACTATTTGCTGAAGGGATACATACATTTGTGTACATAACAGTATGAAATTGTAACACAAAAAAGAAGAGAAGAACTAAAAACCATACAACTATTTTATAACTGCAATCTTCTATTATTTTTTGTATAGAAAATAAAATCTTTGCTTCCATATGCTGAGAAGCAATACAGTATAAAAAGTCATGAAAGCTGGATGTCATTCTGGATGATGACATGAACAAATTCATTCACCTGAGTAAGTTTGGACGTGGAGAACCACACTTAAGACAACGCATCTATTCTGATGTTTGTAATGAAACTTTGTCCTACTGCAAAAGGGTTCTGGCTACAGTGGTAAGGCCAGAAAGTCTGCCTAGGTTTGAATGAGGCTCAGTAATCTGTGGCTTGTTTTTTCAGCCAAACTGCCACCAAAAAAGTTGGTGGAAAGCGTGGATGCTCAACATCCCTCTATCATGACTCACACTTATTCTTGAAGACAGATGTTAGACACAGCAGCCCTAAAAGACACTTTGTGGGACTGCCTAGCTTCCTCAGAAACTGCAGCACTACCCAAGCCATTATCTCAAGCACATTATTTATAACAAAGGGAGGTCGATTAGTTTCTCCAGGGTGTCAGTGCTCCATGCGTCATCATGCTTCTTTTAGAAGCAAATCCCTCAAACAGAAGTTTCACCCTGCAATTAGTTCAGAGTACTGGGAATTTCCAAAACGACAGAGCAGGTGAAACTCAGTTTTCATGCAGACGCAAACTGTATTTATATCATTTGCTGCAACCTCTTATGGGAGCCAAATGTATCTTGTGCTTAAATCTCAAGGCTTTATGGAAGGAAGGCTTGAGGTTCAAACCAGCAAGGGCTGAAGTGTGAGAAGTTAAACAGGTATTATTTAAATCATCCTAGGCCACTTCCTGGTTTTTCTTCTGTATTGTGAGAGGGGAAATCTTTCTTGCTGAGAAGCAAGTAGAGTTCCGCTGCAGAAACAGAGTGGAATAAGTACGACAGAAAATGAACACACACAAAATGAGACACTCAGGAAGCAAGTGGTTTGCTACTCATTTAGAGTAAAAAGACTTCACGCTGAGCGTGTGTGTAAGACCGAAAGGAGGACTATGGAATCAGCCCCAAACCAAACCAGAATTTCCTCCATCAATCTAGAGATGGCAAATACTCATGGTTGCTTAGAACAGCAAGAAAGTATATCCCCTACTGCGGTAAACCACAAAGCCATGCAAGTGTGATCATCCAAAATACAAACATGGTGATTTATTCTATGCAAATTAAGCGAATCATTCAAGTCACTTACTTGAGTTGCTGGAGCCAAGGAATGATACGCTTCATATCATCATTAACAGACTTCTCTACATCATCAAGTGTCAGCTGATCTGCAAGATCAGTGAATGGTCTTAACATCTGCTCTTCAAATGAACTTTTACCTTTTAATTAGTGTCTCAACTAATTTAACAAACAATTAAACCCAGAAGAGCTCAGGTTGGAAGTGACCTCAAAAGACAATCTGGTCCAACTTTTCATGAGAAAGAGAAGCTAGATGACATTATCTAACACTCAGTCCAACAGCATCTTGAAAACATCCAGTGATGGGACTTGACCATATCACTATGGCGGTTGTTCCAGTGATTTATTGTTTTCACTGTAAAAAATGTTTTTTTTATACTAAGAAGGAACTTCTCCTGGTGCAACTTGTTGGTTATTGACCCTTGTCTCCTTGGTTTGGCTCATTGTGAAATGAGGCAGAGAGATTAAGATATACAACAAATGATTCCTAACACTTGAATACCTAGGTGAAGACCCAAGTGCAGCGTTCATTTGCATTGCCCTTATTTACTCACAGAACTTCAGAGATTGGAAAGATCTGTTCACAAAACAATTGCCTTATAATGCAAGAACCTTGCAAGATTTAAAACACAATCAGTTTTTTCCACGTACTTACCAACACCATAGAGCATAAGTTGAAACATTCCAGAGTGGAGATCAACAAATACATGCAGGCACTCTGATCGACCACATGGTTCCAAAATGGGAATTACAAGAGTGGGAAGAGCCGTCTCAATGAACGCTAAGCAAAAATTTATGTTAATAATTTGACACAAAATGCAAGCTTATCATACTAAAATGTAGCCCATTATAAGTACAAAACCTGTGATTTTTACAGAGATAATCCTCACTTGTATGTTACTACACTGTTATTAAGAATTTCCCTGTGAAAATAGTTTGTTTAAACAAGGCTGCATGCAAAACTGGCTCAAGACACTGAAGGATTTTCTTTCCATTCTGAACACACACAAGTTTTACAGTAGACAGCTGCAACCCAGACTATAACTATTAAACTCTACTAGTTTAATCTATTATACTGCATTTAGAGGTATGAGTATCTTATAATTATCAATGCAGGATAATTTAAAGCTAAGTCTCATGAATTCTGAACACACATCTCTTTATTTCTTTGTATTTTTTATTTAAACTAACTGAGGCAAAACAGACCAAGAATAAAGGCACAAACAGAAATTGGAACAAACTTCAGCAAAGCACACATACAATTGTCATTAGCATTGTAGCTCTTAAGAATGGCTTTCAGCTCCTGGAGTTTTTGATGAGATCTCGCATGGACACTGTCTATCAGGAGCTTTTCTATTGATAGGTGGTCAATCTGTAAAAAAAAAAAACCCAACCAACCATTCTTGAGCAGTTTGAATTATTAGAATGTGGTGGTTTGCTCTACACAAATGCATGTATCCCATGAAAAACAAGAGACTGTTTTTAGGTCTACTGATCGAACAACTCTATCAGGAATAACAACTGCCGACTGAGCAGTTAGAAACAGCTTAGAAACAGCTCTTTAAATAGAATCAAAGTGGAATAAAGTGACAATGCAAAGCATTTTTACATTTTAGATTTATGAAACTGGTTGCCTACTGCAAAGCAAACCTTTACCTTCATGGCTCTTTCCATGAGTTTGGAATCACAGGCTGGCAGTGGAGGCTCATGAGATATTTGCAGGGGCTTTGAGACATCATTCTCATCAATCCTAATGGTGACCTTATGAACAGATGCTGTACCCGTTTTCCGACCAAGCACCTGTTGACTTAAAGTAAATGAGTATTTAAATCGTGTTACTGAAATAGCAGAAAGTATGCTTTCCACAACTAATCCCTGATTACCAGAATTACGGTTAAAAATAAGATTATGTCATCTACACTGAAAAAAAAAAATTAATTTATATTTTAACGCAGAACTGTTGATAATCTATAAACACATAAAGACACTTGAGATGGCTGCTAATTCAACGTAATCAGAAATTAATTTTATTGTTTACATTTTATCTAGTGCAAATCAAGCACTAGATGCAGTAAAAGACTGACTGACAAAGAACTCATTAATCTCTTTAAATATGGAATTAGCTTGCACAAATTCAAACTTCTTTATAACTATATCCATTGTTCTGTACATTAACGTACATTCTTCACGTCTTTCCAACTCAGGCAACATGTGCAGGTACTTAATGACAAGAACTTACAAGTCTCACCCACAATTCTGAAACTTTTGCCACAAACTTGGTAAACAAAAACCCTCCTATTAATTCATTTATTGTTTTAATAGCCCTTTTAAAATTAACTTACTTCCAAACAGAGAGTGAGAGACATTTCCCTGCATGATATCGCTCCACTTGCACGAGGTCACCCCAGCGCTCTCGAATCAGCATTAGTGTTTGTGAATGCAAGACTTCCAACTGAAGTGCTAAGCAGAAGGAATCTAATGGACCAAGTTAAAAAAGACGACCTCCAAAAAGCCTGTACACTACATAAATCCACTTAATGCCACAAAAGACAGACAAGATGCTGTCTGAAAATACACCGATGTACCACTACTCCAGAAATAAAGGCATAAACCCAGCATAAAGTAGATCTCAAATTTGCTTTTTTCTTTTTATTTTTAAAGTCTTACCTAGGGCAGGGTGTTAGACAAAAGTCTCACCATAGCTTTGTTTTCCAGACTTTAATACTGATAACCCTGTCTTCCACTGTCACCCTAAAAGAACATGATCCTGTTATTTCTGCAGAAACCAGTTCACTGAAAACCATTTCACTTTGTCGAGCACCTTGCCCTTTGAAGGTAGAGAAGTCACTGCACTGATTACTGCACACGCTGTGTGTGCAATTTTATTATTCATGCAGGTGCAATTCAGTAAACAGATCATCACCTTCCTGCAGTTCTTGGTAGCAACAATTGTTAGCTGAGACACCTCCCAAATCAGTACTGCATTCTACCTCTGACACTAGCACATGCATTCAGCTGCTGCTTCACAGACTTACGACACAACCTGCTATCCTGAGGACTACACCTTTAACTTTGCTGTAAGTGTGTAGTATCAAATTTTACATGCTGGCACCTGCAGGTAACTGTTTCCAAGGCCACAATTCTTATTTCAAATCCAAACATTTCCCTGTAGTTTAATAGGGCATCCGTCTTTCTTAATCTCCAGGTACTAAGAAGCAAGGCTACATTAAAGTGCTAATTCAGAAGTAACACTCAGAAGGATACGCAAGCAGCTGTACATGTCCTGAAGTGGCTTCTCATCAGCAAACAGCCGTGACTGGACTAACTGATGGATAAAGTTGATCTGCATGCTGTGAACCAAGGCTCGACCATCTTTTAAGAATTAAAAATGATTCACAATTAGATATCAGGAAAACAGGTATTTAAAATAAATACTTTAATAATTAAAAAGCTACAATTATACTAATTAAATTTAGCAATTTTCATACCAGAATTTCTAACAAAACAACATCCTTGGTCTGAAGTTTCAGTCTACAACACTGCCACAACCTACCACAATTCAGGTGTTAAAAGCCTACAAAGCAAGGTGAAAACAGGACGATTGTAAACAGCTCTGTTTTTTTAAGTTATGATATACAAAACATCCACTATAAAACACACTTGGACAGCATCAGAGATAAATGAAATGTTAACAAGAGAAGTCTACATATTTATGCTTCTTTACCTCCAGTTTCCTTGTCTTCTACCAAAATTTCCAGTTTGAGAAGGCGCCAGGGGATGTCAGGGTCATCACCCATCACCGTCAAGGTGGCCTCAAACTCGCCCTCAACTCGGAATTTCACACGGCCATTGGCTAAGGAAATAAAAAAATGTTTTGTTTCAGCCTCCTAAAAGTCTCAGAGTATCAGCATAGTAGCCAAGACTTTCTACAGAAAGATTGAACACTTCAGTTAAATTGCATCTTGAAATTTAAGATAAAGCAGTCACATTGTTGGGTCTAAGAATTCCACAACATAGTTCCTGAAAAACCAAGACAACGTCTAGGTTTTGCCATTAGCTGCACAGGATTCCTTCTTTAAAGTGAATAACACTGCAGCACTATTATCGTGCCTTCATTTTTCAAAAGGAGCAAACACAGTTTGATATCATAGACAGGCAGGATCCCAGCCTTAACAGACAAAGCACACCTATCAGCCTCACTTAAGCTGTCTTTTATCTTTGCTTTAGCACTAAAACAACGATTTTAAATTGGCTTGCAATTATGTGTTCTTCAAGAAGTAATTCCAGTCCTTACCAACTGTAAGATTTGCCAGCTGTGGAGGGAGATCTGTAGTCACTAGTCGATGTCGAAGAATCTGGTTTAGCTGATGGAGTGTGGTTTGCTTTTCACTCTTTGTTATTGGGTCAGGAGGGATTATTTTATCCTATTAAAATAAATACAAACAAGTCCACGGATCTCAAACGTCTATAATACATTAGCTGTGGTGAAAACTAACCAGACTAGCCTAAAAATACAAATACTACAGGCCATTACACACAAGTGAGGTTTTATGTCTTACACTCTGCTGTTTGTAAGAGTTAATTACATTTTCCCCAAGATTGACCACTCAATAAAAATCACTAAATACAGTCAGAGCCTTACCTCAGGTTAAGTTTGGTTTTAAATCCTAAGATTTAAAAGCAAATACTTATCTGTAGCTACAGCTCCAAGTCACAGGCACTACTACTGTTTATACTACTTCATTAAATTCTGGTATTTGTCATTTTAACAGCGAGAAACAGGCAGCAGCATTAAAGAGAGCTGTTAAGTATTTCAGCATTTTTACAAACACAGGCAACACTTTTAAGAATAACAGAGGTCACTCTCTTCTTTCCAGACTTCATTTTCTAGGTGACTTCACAAGCAAATGCCTACAAGAACCAAGGAACAGTTGCTATTGTACACATCCTAGAACAGAGCTAATTTAAATGGAGAGAATGTTGTACTGGGAAAGCATAACATAGTCAAACTGGAAATGCTCTGCATTAGAAACTGACTACAGAGACTTGGCATTTGGACTGTATTAAACTACACTTCCATGCACACAGGCACTTCATTTAACATGCATTTGATACTGTACAGACATGCGGTAGCACTATTTACCCTAATGCAGGTAGGCAGGCGTGGGTATGATCCTGTTGTAAGGACATCAATAGCATATGGGATAGCAAAACTAGGTAGACGAGCGTGAACCAAAGCATCTCTAGCTAGTGACGCCAGGCGATCAGCAGTGTCCACGAACAAAATGGCTTGCTGATCTAAAAAACTTGATATCATCTGTAGAGGACGGGGAGAAAAGAAAAAAAAATTTGTGTCTCAAAAACCACACAAATGCAATGCTCCTTTATATTCAGTTCATCTAGTGCACATGAGTGAGCTCTTTTACCTGTCACTTCCAATTCAAGTAATCACATCCATACAACAAAGAAAGACAATGTTCTGTCCAGCTCTTACATGTGTTATGCCAGGACACTTTCAATGCACATGACCTTCCCGATGCTGTGGAGGCTACGCAAAGGCTCACAACTCTCTTATGACTGCTACCGGAATTCAGCTGTATCTGTTTGTTATCATTCGAGGCTTGTTTTTTCCAACATTCTGAACTTTATTCTTCCTTAACCAAGAGCAGGATAAAAGTGATACCAAGAACTAGCACACAGCAACCACACTCTTCCATGTCCTGTCACCTAATCACACAGCACTCCTGAAACTAGGTGCAGGCAAGCTTTTCAGAGTTTGGACACTGATGAGTGGCAAAAACCCAGAAACTGTTAAAAGACAGGATTATACAACCTCTAAATAGTAAGAAACCTAGTTATACTTTAATAATGATTTTTCTCAAAATTAGGCTTTTAAAAAAAATTCAACAGTAAGGAGTTTAGGGTGTGCCAAAACCCTCTATCACCTGAAGATTCATACCAACCTCTGCTGCTAACTTACCGCACACTTTTCCACCTTTCCAGCATTGTTAGCCCATTTGACTAAGGCTAACAGACGAACAAACAGTTGACGAGTGCGACTGGCAAACTGCACTATTTCTATTTTTCTGGAAAAAAAACACATATGCGCATGAAGCCACTGCTCAGACACTCAACACAGCTGTACTTTAACTCGGTGCCAGTAAAAAAAGCTGTAATGAGGACTTCTAATTGCATTAATGGAGGCATCACTAATATACAACTTGTTTGGTTAGAACACAGAAAAAGCCCAAGACTCTGTCCCATTAACCACTACTCTCTGGCTTCTATCCTGCAGCCAGTTCGGGACCCACCTCACTACCCCATCATCCAGTGCACACTGCCTCAGTTTGGCTGTGAGGATGCTGTGTGAGACTGTGTCAAATGCCTTCCTGAAGTCAAGAGAGACCACACCCACTGCTCAGCCATCATCTATCCACCCGGTTATGCCCATCTCCTGTTTATAGGTATTTGTGTCCATGGTTTTCTATTTACTTTGAAAAAAAATAAATCCAAGAAACATTCCTGAGAGTTTCATAAGGCAACGGCAGCACTTGGAAGAACTCCCCATTAACCAGTGCAATAAATTAGCAGCCTCTACCAAACAGAATCTGCACCTTCTTCTGACCCTCATCAGTAAAACCCCCGTACCTATAAACTCCTACACAAATTCCTGATCTAGGGGAAGGTGTCCTTGCCCATGGCAGGGGGTTTTGAACTAGATTATTTTTAAGATCCCTTGCTGCCCAAACCATTCCATGTGTGTGCAATTTATGTGGCACCCAGTTTTGCTGAAAACATAACAAGGTTAACTCTTTTGTACAATAAATAAGAGATGAACGTTTAGAACTGAACTACAACTAATAACCTCTGGTCCAATGTCTTGCATTTTGCACTACAAGCCATGACCAAGAATCTGGGCATTAAGTCACCACCATCATAGAAACACACAATTATTTAGGCTGGAAAAGACCTCTAAGATCATAGAGCCCAGCCTGCACTCTGGAGCAAATGTCTTGGAATGGCTCACTGCCATTTTAAGTTGTGAACAAGCTGCTATATGTACAGAAGGCTCTAATAGCCACCACACTATGCAAGCAAGGTGTTGAGAATTTTGAAAGACTCAGAAAATCTTTATGGGATTTGAAAGAGGTCTGCAGTGAGACTTCAGGAAACCATGAAAAAAACTGAGAAGAGGTTTTTGCCTTGTTTTCATTGCTGAACTGCCACTTCTAAACAAAAAGGTTAAATACCACACTAAACTGAATCCATTTAGGTTCTCTGGTTCCCTTTCATATCAGCTTTACTGTCACTTCATTGCTTCAAGATTCACAAAGAGAAAAATACACTTAAGACTTCACCCTACTGCAACAGCACATTACCAAACAGTGCAACAGCAATAAAAACCCCACACAACAAAACCAAAAGCCAGCATAAACTAGCATTGCCACTGATGCTGAGAAAAACCTTGAAACTGTAGCGACAGCAAGACCGGCAAGTCTTGCTGAATATTTTATTCAAGCAGTCCCATATTAAGATCCTAAACCAAGTTCTTAATGTGCATTACAAATTGTCTTACTGAAACTCACCTTTCCATATCAGTCTTTCTTGGTAATCTACATTAAAAAGGGACAAAAAAGAGAGCACATTATATACTGTTCTATTACATTTCAGACTGTTAGAAATTCTGTTAGTGCAAAACCAACTTCTTCATACCTACAAAGAGCATATCTGCAATTATGTATGTTTGATATCAGTAAACATGTTTGATAAAGGAAGTAACTCCACAGCTTTAGAAAACAGTGTAGTCAAGGCATAAAAATAAAACCATACGTATGACAACACCAGAGGTTACCTGCAGCTACTCTGAATCAGGTAAGCTGGAACTAGTCAAATTAATTTAAAAGTTTGCTGAAGGATGCTGAAATCCCAAGATTTCTGGCTCATGTAGTGAGCCATAGAGAATCACTGCCTGTGCTTTGTAATTGGTGACCTTTACCGAGCAAATATAGCTAGAGTCACTTTATTCATAGCAGAAATCCTGGAACATCAGCAGCAAGTGTTAAAATTATTTGTTTCCCAACCCATCTGAAATGAGATTCTTTTCTCTTTTCAAATAAACGTAAATGCAGAGAAATGCCACACTGCACAGCTTCATCAACAACCTGTGCAACTGCAGAGAGGGAACTGTGTTTCTATGACGTTATACAGGTGTCATAGGCATCTCCTTTAAAAAGTTATTGTTTTTATTTTGGGACTAAACTTGTGCTGGTAGAATGAGAAATCATTTTGTTGGAGGGAAAGAGGACAATACGTGCCAGCCGGGCTTTCTACAAGCCCAATGCATGCTTTATGAGGAAATAGAGTGGGAAAACCTAGCTCACTCTGCTTTTGAAAGAGATACCACATAGCTTTTTGGATAGTTTGGACTCACTCGATGAATCAAAGTGTCCAAAGGATCCCCCACATGTGGTTCACACCGGCCCTTGTATTTTGTATCTTAATCACATATTTAAGTCAGAAAGATCTGTTTTACATTTTAAAACAAGAATAAGGGGTATCGTAGGCACAGGGTCCTATAAGACTACATGCAGTATCAACTCCTGTCTACACATACCGTGAGTATACAGGAAAGACTTTCTGACTGACACTGTGGAAGTTCTTCTAAGGCAAACTGAAATTGTAAAACTACTTGTCCTGTACAGAGTTTAAACACTCTTAACACCAATTTAACTAAAACAGTTTGCATACTTACAAGATACAAAAGCTATACCTTTTCCTCCAGTAATTTGTTCTGTGTATCATTTAAGACATACAGGTTCCCCCCCTCTAAAGTTACATAAAGTAAAAGGGAAACAAGTTTAGTCAGAGTCCAAATGCTTTTCGAAAAAGTTTTTCCCAGCCCCAAAACACCTGTTACACTACTTAAAACACAAAAACATCAGCACGTCCAATCATACAGTAAATGTAAATAACTTATTTCCCCAAAATCGTCTAATGGTGTTTTTAGAAGTGCACAGGGATCTCAAGGTGTTGTAGCACCTGAAAATACCTGTTTCAGTACACACGCTACAGCTGGGGGTTTTGACCTGGTAGTGTCTTAGTAGCAGGGTGTATTCACCTGCTGTGCATCCCTCACCATTACTGTCCTTAAAGTCAGATCACTCTGGCGCTGGAGCCACATGCGGCCACATGCGGAGAACAGGGCACGTCCCCAAGTGGGAGATGGGAACCACCCCCCACCACTGCAGTCCCGACAGAGACGGGGTCAGATACCGGCCGAGGCCTAATCCTCAGCCGTCCCAGGATGCCAGGAGGCGGCACCGCAGGACCGTGCTCGGATCGGGCCGAGCTCGTGGGGACTCGGGGCACTCACAGTTCAGCCAGCACGGTGAGCTCGGCGTAGGTGCGATGCAGGAGGAAGTCGACGAGGGTGCTGAGCCGGTAGCCGGGGCTGGCGGCGGCTGTCACGGCGCCGGGGGCCGGCGGGACCGGGGCTGACGTGGGG
>VZRI01014032.1:0-30961 GCA_013397515.1 Upupa epops | reverse complement strand
CCGGCGGCCCGCGCTGCAGCTGACGGGGCCGACAGGGGGCAGCGGAGGGGCGGGAGCGGCGGTGGCGGGAGCGGAGGCGGTCGCAGAGGCGGGCTGGCGCCGCCCGCGGTGGTTCCCCCCAGGCTCAACAAGGCGCTTGCCTGGCCGCTTCGCCTTGGGTCTCGGCGGCGGGGGTGGAGGGGGAGTGCCTCTGTGCCGAGGAACAAGGTCTGGCGCCGCCGGGTGCCTTCGCTGAGGCGCCCGGTTTAAACATTTGTGAACGATAACGGGGAAACGAGATGGGTCTCCAGTTGCGTCTGGCCTCGCTGGAATGCTCCCTCTATGAAGGTCATGGAACTGTTGGAGCATGTCCAGAGGAAGCCACAGGGATGACCAGAGCGCTAGAGCACCTCTCCGATGAAGACAGGCTGAAGGAAGTGGGGACGATGAGAGGAGTGGCGGTGATAGGGGATCAGTCCCTCTTTGCTTCCTCAGCTTTGCAGATTTTCAGTGTCTCTAGCAATCCTCGTGTCAGTCTGTCATCCTGGCTGGGGGAGGGCTGATGGTCACCCTACACCCTTGGAATCCTTCCTTTTATCCCCGCTGCCGGGGTGTTTTTCTCCCCTCTATCTGCCCAGCAGTCCGCGGGATTTTGTATGGGGGTCTTAGACAAAGCACTGGCCAGTCAGTCCTTGGGAGAGATAGCAGCTCTCTGTGTTCCCAGTGCTTTAGCAGAATTTTGCAAATAGATTGGCAGAGCTCCAGGCCCTGCCCGCTGCAGCGTGCTGATCTCTCCTGCCAGGTGCAGCGTCCCCCACTACCCTGCTCACAAATTATCTTCTCTTCGCTTATAATCCTTTGAGCCATCTCACTGCTTGTTAATCACAGTCCGAAAGTCACTACATTATGTGCTTTGGGAGGCTCGCTGTGAGTTACAGAATTTTGCTGCTTGCAAGGATAAGGTGATAGCTTAGCATAAAGTAAGATTTATTTGCTTTCATGGGTGTGGCTTGTTTTTCCTGTTTATAGTTGACTGACTAATCAATTGATCTGTTTCTGTACTGCCTAGTTCCTGGAATGTGATTGCAATATATTATCAAGAATTCTGAACCTATTCTTCAGCACTTTTTGAAAGCAGTGGCATTTTAACAGTCTTGAGATTACTGTCACCCTTTCCTATTGGCTCTGTTGAGCCAATCTCTGGGGTGGAGAAATACAGCTGTGTTCATGTGGAGTTTTCAGCCTGATTAACACATTTATACTGTTTTTCTTTTGCTTTCTTTATCGTAATTAATCAGGTTTCAGTCTTCTGCCACTTAATTAAAGCCAATAGTTCTATGATTGGCTTTACCTTGTCATGGAGCATGGACAAGACCTTAGAGCTGCTGTGGAGGTTCATGGCAGAAAGGCCTGGTAGGCAAGCAGGAGCGATGGGGGCAATGCCTTCATGGGGTAGGTCTGTGCAGAATTGCAGTCTGTCTCCAGATGTCAGCCTGGCCAGCTCCTGCTATGTGCATCATACCCTTGGTGGTGTGATCGATGTCTGTCAGATTGCACAAGTAGCATGGTCATCTGCTGCTTTCGGACTGCACCGCTGTTGTAGTTCACTGCTTGGTCCAGCTCAAAGGACTTCTTTGCTGCAGAAAGGCTTGGACATTCCCAACTCAGGAGTTCTGACAAATCCTTTCAGTGGAGATGGCACTGAAGAATAAGAACATCAGCTTCTCCTTCCAGCATTGTTATTCATATATAAGTTGCTACCTTTCTGTACTGCTATGGAATACAGAAGACAGCGCAGAAACTGAGTAAATCCTAGCAATGTTCTCTTTTAAGTTGAGGTTCAGTTGGGAAAGCTTCTTTGTTTATTTTTTAGAAAACTACCTGATTCTGAAAATGGTAATTTTTTGAGAAAATGCCTCCTCAGCAGAAAACACAGCACTGTACGATGGCACTGTATCATTGACTGAATAAATCATACGGGGTAATGGCTGAGATTCACCTCTGTATGTCATTTATCGAAATCAGTTCCTTCAGGCTTGAAAGCATGATTTGGAAGAAGAGTGATGGTGAAACTATCTCTCTCCTTCTAGTGTCTACAGAACCAGAATTTTCAGGGTATGACAGCTCAGAGGAAGACTGAAAGATGTGGGGGGAAATTGTGCTTTTCTGCAGTGTATTTGGGAAAGCAAAAGCACACTAGCAGGTTATTTTAAGCGGACTTCAGTGTAACACCTTATTAATTCTCTTGTACTTAATCCTTGCATTCTGGTATTTTTAGAAGCCAGCATGCAGTTCAGCAATACTCCCAGCCCATGTCTCTTTTGTAATGGCTGGCACCACTCTATTTCTCAGTTTAATTTAGAATTAGCTTTCCAATGATAAGCCTTGCTCACACACAGAAGTTATACTGATTTAATGCAATTAATTTGTAAATGAAATTAGTTAAACACGCATGCTTTTCCATCTCTCCTTAATGTGGCTTTATTAATCTGGCTAAAAAGAGTGCCCTTTGTTACAATGGATGTGCAGCTGGTAAGAGCCTGCCATCATGACTTGTCCCTGCCTGATCTTCTGCAATGGGAGGACAGTTTGGTCTAGCTGAATCTCTTGCAGTATGAAGGCAGGTAAAACAACCTTTGTAGATTTAGGAGCCTGCCAGAGACCTACCTCCCTTAAACAGATTTGTAGCACCCTTGCGAGTATTGGACTGCAGCAATTTGAGTGTATACTTTGAAGCTTTTGAAGGCAATGCCTCTTCCTTTGGTGGCTTATTTTTTTAGTTCACGTGGTAACTCAGGATACCAAATTGTATCAAACGTAAACTGTCCTGTTTTGTCTGTGGCTGGTTTTATCTTGATGTACTATCTGCCAGCCAGGAGGCTTAAGTTAGCTTTGGGCTGCCTCTAATGAGCTGCAAATGAAAACAAAGTCCTCTAAACCATGGTTTCTGTCTGTTACATATTACCTAATCAGGGCTCTCTGAAGCAGGCCTTTGGAAACCCGCTGTCTGCACAAGCATACCAGCTAGACTTATCAGGGAGTTTGTATTAAGGCTGCTTGGAACAGTGAGAAACGTACACAGGTCTTTTTTTGTCTCCACTGATACTTGATGCTTTCTAGTGTTTTGAGTATTTGTTGTAATATCCTGAGAGACAGATTTTCCTAGAGGTCTAGGGAGGCTGTGCTTGAAGAGGGTCTCTATAACACGGTCACACTATGAATTGTGGTAGAACATGCCAGCTGAGCACAGAAGGGAAAGAAAATGGAATTTAAATTCATCACTACATAGCTAGAACAGTAAGGATAAATTCCCTCCATTTCCAGGCATCTACATTATATTCCCAACCAGGGATACCATTAGTGGAGCCCTTTTGATCACTTTCTTCTATGAAGAGAGTCCAATCCTCCTTGCTCTTTGCTCTCTCTTCTACAGGGTCCTTATTTACCCATGGGCTGACCTTCCTATGCACTGGGCTGATCCAGCTCATTAATCCATCAGAAAACTGTCCCTTTTTTCCTACTCTGGATTTATCTTCTGTCTGTTCAGTGAGCTGAATCAGCTCGGCATGGGGTCAGGTGAGTGTTAAAGTACCATAAGGAAGCATGCATGAAATCAGGGTAAGGAAGAGGGAAAATACAGGAAAAAGCTCGCAAGGTAAAGGAACAAGACTTGTTTCTTTCAATGACATGTAGCCTTAAGATCAGATGGTCTCACCTTGTCTGATTATACTTTAAGAAAGATAATTTCCCTAGAGTTCCTGTGGAGCCAGTGTAGAAAAGAGAATTTCTTTAAAGGGTAGCTAAAAAGGAAATAAGAAAAGTAATTACTTTAGACAGAAAGGCTAGGCAATGCAAATACGCTTCTTTACCACAAAGACCCCTGTGGATTAAAGCTTTAGAATACAGTTAATGACTAGATCCCTGGAAAACCCAAATAATAGTCTCTAAATGCAGAAGTGGTCTTCAGAGAGCTCTAAACAACCTCAAAAACGATCAGAAATACCATGTAAGTCCAGAGAGCAGAGCATAAGCACCAGGTGGATTGGCTGTGTGAAGTGAGTATTGAGCAAAGATTGGTGAAGCTGGTGTCACTTGGAATTTGCTCAAGCTCTGCCTCAGGAGAAAATCAGGGACAATCTTCTAGCATACAACTCGTTTTCAATAGAGTTTCTTGCATGTCACATCTCCCTAGCTTTGTTTCTCGCTTGCTATTTTCGCTTCCACCACTATTTGTAAGACTACTACTGAAAATGACCTACATAAATAAATAAATTGAATTAATAAATTATGAGAGAGAAAGAATGAGTATGTGAGTGTGTGTAGGTGGATGACAGAGAACCAGGCTGGTGGGACCAGCAGGAGCTATCAGTTAATTTGCCGTCAGTGGCAGAGCCTCAGGGTGGATAAGGACATCAAGTACCTGATGGTGAAGGCACTCGGCACCTAGCACTTTCTGTAGTTTCTGAAGATAGTTGAAAGCATTTCCATACCTTGCCAGTAGAGACTTCAAGGAAGGAAGAAGAGGGCAGAAGCCTGATTTTCAGCCTTTTTGTTTTTATTTGTAGTTTGCAGATCTCTGAAGGTTTCCTTTGTAATGAACCTCTCCATAACTATGTTTCATGAAGCCTTTAAAAATAATCAGTGGACCTTCAGGGCCTTTCAGATAATGCAAGGCATGGGAATCATCCCTCTTGCAGAAGCAAGGCTGGAAGTGTAATTTCAGAGGTGATACTGGTTGTATCCTCTCAGGTACAACATTTTCTCCATGGAAAACAGTAGCCATTATGTTAATCCAATAGCTGAGCCACTGGCCCCTTGCCATGCTGCTGAGCCCATAATACCTGGTAGATTGAGTAGCTTTTTAAAGAATTCCTCAAGGTGTAAGTCCACCTCTGTGTATTTTGTATGCAAGCAATTTTCCCTCAGCTTTTTTAATTGTGTGGCTCTATAGCTCTACCTCACAAATGGTAAATAGTGGGACAAGAGCTGAAGCATTTGTCTTGAGTTTCCCACCAAAATGAGTGTAGCTCGTTCCTGGTGACTTCTAAGAGATTGTGGTTGTCCTGACACAAACCCACTCCTTACAGTTGTCCATTGGAGCTGTTGTGGGAGATCTAAATGGCGTGCTGTGCAGCCGGCACCTGGCTAGATTATCCACTTCCCTGGACAGCACTGGGAAGTAGAATAAGATTTGTCAGTTGTTTTGCTTTTTTCGCAGTACCTGCAGAGCAGAGTACAGGTTATAAAGGGTGAGGCTGTGCCTTTGAGATGGTGTTCTGGATCAATTTTCACTTTAGACTTGGCAATTGTATATGCAGGAATAGGGAACTGTGATACTAAAGCCTGGAATTCATAAATACACTTAGAACTCTGGTCAAGTGCAAATCCCTTAAGTGATAAGAAAGGGGCACAGTCGGCCTATCACTCACAGGTTGAACAGTCTCTACATATTGCTCCAGAGTGATTGCTCTTAATCAATCCTTTATTCAGCTGTGAGATGCTGTTAACATATAAAACAGGCCAGGCTGCCGTCTGGTTGTTACTGACAGTAACTCCAGTGACTGAGTCTAGAGGTCGCGGCAGATGTGTGCACAAACCCAAGGTTACTTGACACAGGAAAGTAAGAATTAAAATTTGGGCGTTTGCACAAAAAAACTCGTTATTGTGACTCCAGAAGCCTCCAGATTACTTGTGATTCTTCCAGGTCAGAGGATGTTGATCTCCATTCCTAAAGAAAATAATGCTTTTACAGCATTATCTCTTGAAGCAGTGTAAGAGGAAATGAGTCTTTGTCATAGGCTAATATGGGCAGCAGTAAAGACGCTGCTCTGTTACACAGATATCATGCGTGTTAGCTTCAGTTTGGTCTCTTTTCTGGTGCCTATCTACACAGGTACCTCTATGAACCTATCCAGTTGCATTTGTATGTGTAGATGTGTAAATATTTATTTTTGTATGGCACTTAGTAACTTTGAAAATAGGGCTCACTATCCAGCACCAGTCCAGACCTGTACAGTGAATGTGTCCCTGCCTCTCTGCTTCTCGGCATGGGCTGTTAACTCTGGCACTACAGGGAGCTAGCTTGGACATGTGACTTCTCAACCAGAACTGATCTGGGATGCTTTTAAAAATGCTCCCTTACTCAGGTAAAACAAACAAAGCAGAGTTAGCACACAATCCTGTCAGCACCTTCCCCTTCTTCGGATAAGGATTGTCTTAATTTCACTGTGTTGAATACAGCATCCATGAGAAACAACAAACCACTGTCAACTTCCTTGTATGTTTCTTAATTTTTGAATGCTAGGGAAAAAATATTTTAAAAGCTTAAAAGGCTCAGAGATAACGCTTGCTTGTTATTTACACACCACCTGGAAGTTAAATAATTCACAGTGCCTCAGCCACGTTGCCTGATAATCAGGACAGCAGTATGGAATAGTTTGTGCTTCTCCCTTTCACCTCCACTCTCTGCATCAATGCTGCAATCTGGTACCCAGAGCACTGTCCTGAATGCAGATTTTCTTTTTCCTGCTACACTTCTTTCCTTTAAGGTATTTTTTTTCCTCTTGTGGATTGACAGACTTATCAACACTGGCTAAGATTCATTTAATATGCCTAACATAAGACAAACACTGCCCTGTTCTGTTGCTCTGTATTCTTCTCTCAGAATTGTTTTATCTGCCATTATTTGCATTACCTGCTTCAGAATATTGCAGGCATTGCTGTAATCTGGTCCAAATTTTAACTTCATATGCCAATCCCTCAGCTGCCAGCTTGGATTTTTGTTCTGTTTTCCCTTCTGGCTATCATGAAATGATATCCCCAAGAAACAGGATCACAGCAGCACCAAGGGCTGGATGCTGCATTCCCAGTGCCTTTGGCTCTGTCAGAGATGTGGAGAGGGATCTGCACATAGCAGGCCTGCAGAATCAATCCCAGATGCCACATGTAAAGATCAGTATCACACAGCGAGACTTTGATTTTTTCTGTTTCATTAAAAGGCAGTCAGGAAGAAAGAACCTGCATTCTTGTACTCCTGAGTGCTGTCATGCTCACTTGTATGCATACATACAGTGCTGCCTTCACGGTTAATACCAAGGGATGTGACAGCACACTAAGTAGAGAACCATACCAGATTTCCCTGGCTTGTGGAGTATCTTGTTATGGATTGTGTTGCGATTTTTGTTAGGGTTTTAGTATATTGAAAAACATTGATTTTTTTTTTTCTCTGACCATTTAAAAATCTCTTCTGGCATTAGGCAAAATATTTCCTGTATTAATACCCATGGGAGTACTCCTAGTTTGCTGCAGATACTTTGCTGGCTGTCCTGACTCTTCCAACAAATAATCACAAACTGTTACCTGACTGTGCTCATCTACCTGCAGGAGTACTGTCTTAGGTTACCACAACTTTCCTATGTGCAAGATTTTTTTGTAGCAGTTTGCCTTGGTGCAGCAGAACACACAGGAGCTTTAGAATCATCCCTTTAATCTGAGGTTACAGGACACTTTCAAGTGCTGGTGGTCAGAGAGCAAGGAAGACGTGTCAGAAGTCACATGAATACCACCTCTTGGTGAAAACAGCAAGGGACAAAATGCCTTTACTCTCTTTACTGTGGCGTAGCATGCCCAGCTCACCCCCAGTCCTGAAATTTAAAGGTGAAAAGGAAAGACAGGCATTTCTTTTTCCTCCTTGTTGTTTATAAAACTTTTTGCCACATACGCCAGGGCTCCAAGTTCTGTTTCTGGTAGAGATGCAAAAGCTTGTGAAGGTCATTTTATTTGGCTGTTAAAGTAACACAGGCCCATGTCTGGGACATCCTGGAGTTTATGCTCTTGGCATTGGCATATCAGAGTATGTGACATCAAAGAACATACTGTCTGCAGCTTCCCAAAGTTACTGTGAAGCCTTTGTGGAAGAATATGCTTTTTCACAGAATGTGTCACAAATAATAGTGACACTCTAGATGAGTGATTGTGTTCCCACCTCAACAGCATGTCCATCTTGGTCCGTGCATTCTGACTTTAAAAGCACTTCTTAGAGAAAGTCTCTCAGTGTGTAACTGATGCTGGCACATCAGGGGGACAATTAGCATTCTGCTTACATGGAAGGGAAATGTCAGAAAAACCCTGCAACTCATTCTTACCATTTCTTATTTACCCTTCACCAAATTTTAAAGTTGTAGTAGTTGCCTAAGTGTAGTATGTTTTTAACCTTCTTTAAATATTTTTTTTCTTTTAGCATATCCCAATCTGCATGAAACATTTGTTTAATTCTGATGGAATATGCCCAAATTTAACAGCCATCACTTGGGCTGGTGTGTATGAGTACCCATACATACATGCATGATGTTCATTCATAAAAGCAGCAGTCTCAGCATTTAGGGACACCTTTTCTCTGCCGTTAGACAACTGGCTTGGGAAAGTCCCTTCCCAAGGTAAGTCCTCCTTGAACATTCTGAGTTACAGAGCAGCATTTTCCTTCTTTGGCACAAGCTCTCTCTGATCTTCAGGATGGCACGTGAAGTACATACAGGGCAAAAGCAATGAGCAGTTATAGTTCTTGCAGTTTGCAGGCAGATACTTGTCCCTGTAAAATGAATATCCTCTTGGTATTGGAAATCTGCCCCAGGAATAAAAAAGCAGACAAATCCTTGAGCAATAAAGAGCTCTGTAGAGACAGGAAAGTGGACTATGGTTGTCCTCTTTTTGCAAACTTTTCTAGGCATCCAGCTTTGGCCATTATTGGATCAAGGGAGTGTAGGGCTAGATAGGCTATAGGTCTAACTCAGTGGGACATTTGTTAGAAGCTGCTAATGCCTAAAAGAACCAGGTTATTAGGAAATAATTTTTTTCCCATCTGTATTGGCTTCAGCTGAGATGATAGGTTGCAGAACAGAATCAAGACAATGGCTGAGAAAGGTGTTGTCAGTAGAAGCAAGTATTTTCTGTTCCTTTTTCAAGTTTTATGACTCCTTTCAATAGCCTCCATAATCTGTTTCACTGTTAAGAAGCCAGTATAAACCATACACATGCTCTACTGTGGTCAAAGGGCAGCAAGTGGAACTGAAATTTGGTGAAGCAACCAATCAGGAGAAAGTGCTTGTCATATAACAAACACAAGTGACTCATGCAATATCCCCTTCCCCTCCAGTCACTATATGAATCACCTCACCCGTGTCCAAGGAAGAGTCAATTCAGTTTCTCAGTTCTTGGATGACTTTTCAATTAAGAGCACAGCGGGATCTGAACATTATTTGGTCTGAAAAGTAGTGTAAGCTGTAATTCTGTTTTAGCGTGTGATTGCAGTACAATTCTATTAGAACTGTGTCACAAATACTCTTAGCATGATACATCTCAACTAGTCCTCTAGTCTCACTCACTACTGAAACAGGTGTTTCTCTTCAAAGTTGTTTGGTGCTCTCTCTTATTCTACCTTACTACTTTTATTGTTTGCCTTAGAAGTGAAGACTAGAGGAGACATTTTTGCTGAAGGAAAAATGTCAGTCTCTTTTTAAGATGGCCAAGGAGTTGGAATGAATAAAATATTATTCTTCATTGTATCAGCTGCAAAGCCATCCCAATTGGGCTAAGAAGGGCATTTGCCTTTTTTTTTTTTGCTTGTCTCTCATGTTTGAGCTGTATTAACCTCTATCATTCAGAAGTTAGAGTTACGTGCTCTTCTGGAAAACCAACTTGTCAGAAGTTGCATGGAGTTGGTACCAGGAAGTCTTCTTTCATCCCATCTCTTTACTTTTCCATGACTCTTCTGCTCCCAGCCCAATCTGTTTCCATATTACATGGTTGTTACTGAGACTGAAAGAAATTTACCCTGGTATGGATTTTTTTCAAAGCACATTTCTCTCATTCCCATTTTATCTTGATCTTCTGTTAACTATCATAAAATCTATCAGCTTGGCATTTTTATTATGTTTTCCACAAAACAGGTTGAGTTTCCCGCACATAACTTAACCAGCAAATTTATGTGGAAAATACAAACTTCCTTGTCCTAGCTCTAGCTTGGATTTGAGTTAGAAGTTAGCTACCTCAACGTAAGAGCAAACCCTATTTCAAAACGAAGACGTGCTTTTATTCTGTCTGAAGTACATTGTCTTTCTGCATCGATGTAATATAAAGGAATATATAATTTCATATATATATACACTGCTTCATTTTCTTCTTTTCAGTCATACATTCTAAAAGAAGAGTATGAATGGAAACGTCCTGACAAATCTGGTCACTGCTGTCATCATACCTGCCAACTGAATAAGGAGGCAGTGAGCCTTTTAAAGTGTTTAAATTCTATATGTAGGATCATGCTTGATATCTTAAAAGAAAATCCACCTATTTCTCTCTGCGACTCATGCAAGACTGCACACAGCCTGGAAAAATCAGCTGAAGGGCATCTGTGTTATGAAACACAGGCATGTTTTTTGAATTACTGCACTTAGCTTAAGGCTATGCTTCTCTGTGACTGGCTAACCTGTATTGGTTAAAACTCCCTTACAATTCGGAATTCAATAGCGCTAGTAGTTTTGATTGCACTGCATTTTCATTGGAAATGCTTGTGCTAAGTCTGACTTCAAGTATAACTAAGGCAATGAGAATGTGGCTCTTCCTATTGATTATTTAGTCTGAATAGAAATCAATAAGAATGTAATCATCCATCTTTTTGTTCAAAACAAATTATTTGGAGAAGCTAAAAAAACCAATGTGATGAATGAAGTAGAATGAGCATTTTTGCCCACTGGAACATTGGGTTGAGATTAAACAAAATTATTGACTGTTTTACCAGGGGAATGTTTGATCAAGCCCATCAAAATGTCTGCACACGGACTGGCCCTGAAGCATAGGAGCAGCAGAATGCACTACCACAAGGGAGTTCTGTCTAGGTATTTATACCATGCTCATTGCCATGGTAACAGAAAGCCTTATGAAACGTAGCCCTTACATACAGAAGTGTTTGTGCTTTCCTGCCTATCTCACACTCTTTCCTATCTCCCAACATTGGGGCTTTTTAATGGATGCTGTTATAGTGGAGAGACCCAGTGTCAGAAAGTCACTTCCACTGTTTCCATAAACGTTGGACTTCCTGGGCTAGAGTGGTCCAGTAGCCCCTGGCTGTGCCCTTTGACAATGATTTTTCCAGTCCTACATTCATCCACCCTTCACAGGTGCTCCTAAGTCCCTTGCATATTTCAGAGTAAGGCGAGAGGTTCCTCAGCACTATCTGAAGGGCATAGCTGTGGAGAAGGATCACCAAAACTAACACATTGTGTCTCCTGTCTTACCAGGAACATGGGACATAGCAGTAATGGGACAAGATGCACCAATCTCAGACTTCAGTGAGGGACTATCTGCCAGACAGGCAGTTATAAAGGAAGGAGTACAACAGTCACACACTCACTCCCATACTATGAGGAAACACCCATGTAACACCATGCCAGGCATAGTTTTCAAACTCTGGACTAGTATGCATTATAAATTTCCCACTTCTTTAGAGAAAACATTTTCTAGTTGAGCAGCTGCATCCCAGAATCATTTGAGATGGGAACTCTTCTTGAGATGGGAACTCTTCTGTCTATAGTCATATTTAACACTGACCTTGTGAATTTTAGATAGGTACTAACTATGCTTTTGCACCTCTGTACCTCACCAGCATGCTGTTTGTCATCAATGTCACTGTAAAGTGCCTGAGGGCTTATCAAATGAAGCCGATACCATTAAAGCTATCTTAAAGGACTTTAAAAGAAGTTAATTCTGCCTGTGAAAGAAATCTATCCTAAGGTTTGGGTAATTGTTAAGCTTTGGCCCTTTATCCCTGTCTATAATTTGCAAAGCTGGCTTTAACAAGATGCTTCAAGATAAAATGCTGAAACAACCTAATTTTCTAAAGAGAAAGGCTAACTACTGGTCTTCAGAAGGAAATAGTTAGAAATGCTCTGCTTAGTTTTATGACAGTCTGCTGGACTCAACAAGAAAATACAAGAACAGGTTTTGGGCTTTTTGGAGCAGTTGTTAGCAGTGCTGTGGAACGGGGGTACATGTCTCTTCTTGCTTCCTGCAGAGTTCCTTACCATGCTGTAAGATACTGCAGAGAAATGTACCTTGCTGGCCTTGACTGGATGGAGATTTTATGAATGGCAGGGAGATGTAGTATCCAGAAGATTCCAGAATGGGGAATTGAGATGTTTAAAGCCAGTGGAAATGTGCATTGCCATTAGAGTCTATCGTTGTCATTCTGAACCTGTTAGGCTATTGGTTTAAAATGGTTGTACTGTTAACATGGTACTTCTTTTGCTGTAGCTACACACTTAAGTAGGCACAATACAATACCAGAAACTGCTACCTAGAGATACTGGATTTTGAACACAGTATGGTCTCTAATTGCTTGAATAATACTGCACAATTGAATAATGTCTTACTGGGTGAGAGTTGTTTCTCACTGCTTGAGATATAATAACCTCTTGGGAAGTCATGGAGTTGCTAACCATAGTGATCTATATAGAGAATTTTTGCTCAGTCTGTACTCTTAAAATGCTTTGCATTCAGAAAAAAAAATTAATCAGGAGAAACTAGTAAAGTAAGTTGCAGCAACTGAATGAGATACCTCTTTAGAAATATTTATAGAAACCTTTTTAGACACCCACAGTCCCTATATTAAAAATAGTGATTCAGAAAATCAGCCAGCAGATTCCTGAAGTATTGTGTGTAATGATTGCAGTCTTCATTTAAATGATGCATTGTTTACATGAATGAAATGAGCATTACAAGGCACTTCTTCAGTAAGGCTGTTTTGTAGTGTAGTCTCTTTACTTGGTCAAGAAATCTTTGGATGTTGCGACTTTTAATATACCAGTTTAATTTGTCATGTGCACTCATTTATAAAGATAAAGTTTTGTCTCAGAAATACAGAGGAAGCTATCTGCCCATAGATGTACAGAGTCGTATTTAAAAACAAACAACATAAGGACCCTGAAAAGAGCAGCAGTCATATATCCACTGCCTGCAGAAAAGGACCTGCAGTTGTGAAGCTCTTGTGGTTAAGCCTACCATCAAGTACAGTATTTGCCATCCGAATCCAGAATCACCTTTTCCTTTATAAAAGTTGTGTAACATGCTCATACTGAGCAGGACTGAAGGGGCTGAGCAGGACTGAAGGGGCTGACTGCAGCCCATGATGCTCAAATCACTGTACCAATCCTGCTTGCATGTGAGGAGCCTCTTGGAACATTTCAGTTTGCTGGCCAAACCACAATAGGCAAGTTTTAGTTGAATTCCTTGGAGGGCCAAAGCCATTTTTTCCCACGTTAGCTGAACTGAAGTTGAGGTCTCTCTGAAATGTTACCACCTACTCCCCTGGCATAGGACCTCCCAAGTCTGGGGAGGTGCCTTAAAATATCAGTGCCCGTGACTCAGCTGGCAACAGGTACAGGACTGGTACAGGAGCAGCAGCTGCCCTGGCCCCATGCCCCACCAAGCTTTACGATGTAGTCCAGAACAGGATTTGTAACACTATTTAGAAAGCCAAGGGGATTTTGTGTCCTTTGTCTTCTTCCTCATTCACAGCAGGGTGAGAGGCTGCCAGTCCAGTCCAGGTAATATCAATGGTGGCTGCGCACATTACACAGGCATTACAGTACGCTAATAGCCACCCAGTGCAAACTAATACATTTCAGAAAGTCACGTGCCCCAAAGCAATTTTATATTGGTATATATAGATGAGCCTTGGTCTGGTTTTTAATGAAAATTCTTCCTGTTGCTGACCCACCTGCCCAGGAACATAAGCCCAGGTTGGCAAGCTCTGAGGAGACTGATAGCTTTGTACCAACAGCAGCCACCCTGCTTGCCAGCATCAAGAAGTTGTTGTGCAAAAGCTGCCACCCCTGATGGCAGCTGCTTGGACGGATGACTCTTGGCTTAAGTCCTGCTCAAAAGCCATGAAAGACAGGAAGTACCTATCACAGACACCCTCCTTCTTCACCAGAGAAAAATAACATATGGCCCTTCCGTAAGTTCTTGACCAGCTGAGTACTTTTCTTCTGAATTATATTCTAGACTCAGTAGGAAGCAACACCGACAGCAGCTGTGTATACTGTATAGGCATGCTGAGTAGACTGCAAACTGAGTTACGATGCAGGGCTGCTTACCTGGCCTGATGAACCATAGTTATTTATTCTCTTCCTGCTAGTCTGTTCCAACAGCAGTGGAAGATCTTTCTAAAACATCAGTCACTGTCTCATCCGCTGCTCTCTAGGATCTTTCTCTGGACAGAATAAATTGTGGGAAGGGCTTTTCTGGATGGAAACTAGGAGTACGTCCAGTACTTCAGAAAAACAAGTCTTTGTTTTCCTTCAGGTCTTAGCAAGGCTAACATCTGAATATAGGATATGACATAGCAAGAGGTAGCTGTTATCTAGTGTGAAGGTAAGGTCACAATTTACAATAGCTTTGCTGTTTCAGACTAGCAGTTGGTGTCATGACATCTTCTGAGTTAATGTGGAGATCGGGCTTTGCTGGACACTAATATAAAGCAGGAAACTAACACAAGAGAAATTCCTGGCAGAATTCTCATGGACATTAAGGAAACGTAGAACTCATACAGAAGGAATTTTAAGCAGTTGGTTATACTTTGAGTGTGGCCTCGTGTGCTATTTCTCCAGTGCTTTTCAAAATGAAGCTGTCTTGCATGCCTACATTCCCAGGCACAAAATCCACCAGCCATGCGTTATCAGAACAAGTCTTCATACACAGTCTCCTTCTAGTTTGCCTCAGGTCTCTGCTGGAGTAACCTGCTTTTCAAGTAAGTGTTAGGCCCTGCCAGTGACTGACCTTTCTGCAGAAATTACCAGCAAATGGAACAGCAGCTGAGACAATCTGACCCAGTGGAAGCAACTCAGCTAAGATCTGAGATGGTTGCGTATATATGAACAGTCCAGGATGGTGTCAGGAGGCACTGGGCTAAGTCCACCCTGGTGATGAAGAGAGGAGATAGTAAGTTTTGTTCTACTGCTGTCACTTGGGGAATGAAAGCCCTTATAGCTGGCACCTGGAAGAAATTAAGTGTCAGTCCTCAGAGAAAACTGTGCCCGGGAAGGAGATTCCCCTAATACATATCTTGCTTGCTCTCTCTGAGATTGTGTCATCCTGCCACAAGTCTGCAATACTTTCCTCTAGAACTCCACCCAAAGCTAGACAAACAACAGCACTCCTACAAAATGCACGAGCTCCTGGCAAATTACAATTGTCTCATTCCTCCTATAGAGGAGGTATCCCTCCTGTGTGTTGATTTGTGGGAAGGGTTGTGTTTAAAGCTGGGTTCTGACTGCATTGGCTGACCAGTGTGGGGCATTGTGCAGGGTTGTATAATCTGAATGAAAGACCTTATTGTAATGGGTGCCACTTATGGCATAAAAAATTGTTGTGAGATTTTCAGGCTGAAGTCTCCTGTTAACACTATCCCACCACGACACTATTTATGCAAAGAATGTTGTGTTCCCTTAAAGAATTATCGGCAGACAAGTCAAATGAAAGATTAGCATGCTGGAAAGGAAAGAAAGAAAACAAAGTACAGATTGCAACAGTAGATGTGAGCTGGGAAACTTGCTGGCTTTTTACTCCGGCTTTTCTACACTGCAGGGTTACATCCACTGAGCAAAACATTTTCCTTCCTCCTGTTATATAATAACATTACCCAGCAATTTAATGAAAAATGCATAAAGAATATTAATGCACTTTGAGGACAAACCCCCAAAGTTCGTAAGACCCAATGTAGACAGTCTGAACCATTAAAGAAGAATCCAGGGGAATAAACTGAAGAGATCAAGATGTGAGCTGGACTAGAAGTGGTTTAAACCTTTGTCTGAGCTACCAAATATCTATGGTTACATTAGATCGAATTTCAGATACTTGGAAGCAATACAAAGTTTTGTCTGCTAGTAAATTATTCCCTTAACTGTCCACTACAGAGTTTTTTTTCAAAAACATCTGGCAGTAGATGCTGCAGAAGCCCATAGTCAGCAAGATCCACAAGCAGGGGTCTAACTTTAGTACATGAGTCATCTCAGTGGCTCCAGTGGGACAGTTCAGGTGGTTAAAGTTAAGCGGGTACTTGAGTACTGTGCTGGAACAAAATGAATCTGTGCCAACATGAGGTTACTGCCTAGGTGGAGAAAGGGTCTGCTGCTTAACACTGTGTCCTTAACTATTTATAAAAGGGATTCATTTAAAACATCAATAAGACACACCTTTGCTGTGAGAACAGTAATTCCTAAAGCCTTTAAAAAACATGGACTGCTGTCAGCCCCAGGGTCTCACAGGCCCCCCATTTCTATCAAGGTGGTCCATCAGCAGCAGTATCTGCCCATGCAAGGAAGTTGACAGAGTCACGGCAGCTGGGTGTAAAGCTGCTTACAACATGTAATGTTCATCGATAACAATTTTGTAGCTCATTTGAGGTAGCCTCTGCCCATACTGCAGTACATTATGTACTGAAAAGAAAGCTTTCAGCACACACATTTAATTAGCATTCATAGTGGGGTATTATAATTTTAAAATATTTGTCAAGAATTATCAAGAGCTATGCCAGGAATTACTTGTGCAAAGTGCAGGAGGTGGCCTGAGAACATGTTCAGGTTGCAAATACTGTGGTGTCACGACAGCTTTTCACCGAGAGCTGCAGCCTGCATTTGTGCTTTTATTGTAAATCCTTGTTCCGCTGCTGAAGGAGCTGAACAAGCTTCTTAGGTCCTTTAAAAGATCTTTTTAATTCTCTGCCCTCTCTGCGAGAGACTGCAGGCCAGCTATTCTATATACTTTAAGAGTAGATACCTAGAATTCTTGACAAGAAAAGTTCCCTGTGAGCAGATACAAGTAGGCTAAAAGCAAAGACATTTGTTAGATTTTTCACTACCAGCAGAAATTGAGACTGGCTTGTTCTTATCCTATCTTGTTACCCCATTTCTAACATATTCTGAAGACTTACTCTTGAAGAAAAGGCATCTTTCATAAGAAAAAAAACCCCATATTTAGTGTTTGCAAGAGAGAATGTAAAACATTGCTAATGAAATTACTCAGCAAAGCCAAAGAATGAGTTCAAGTGCCCACCTATGAAGATTCAAAATATCCTTTCATTTTATGTGCCAGTGGGTGAGAAGTCACCCTTCTATAACTAAGTTTATAACAATCTTTTTCCATGTGTGTGTAGAGGGTGTTGTGCACGTAGATGGGAAATGTGATGGGCAGCATGAACGTACTGCAGAACCCAGGCCTTCCTCCTTGTGATTGTACCCAAACAGTCGTGTGTCCAGACCAGATCAGAGGAGTTAAAAAGAATTCCTGAAGAGCCAGTAACTTAACTCAGTCATCTCTTCAGTGCTAAGCTTCCCACAAAGATTTCCAAAACATCCAGCCTCCACACAGAATAAAAATAATCAGTAACTAAGCAGAAGAAAATATCCATTCTAAATCCCTCATACAAGCAGCATTAAACTTTAAAATGTAGTTGATTTTGTTTTTGTAGCCAGAGTGTTCTTCTCAGTGTCTAATTTTTTCTCAAGAGACCTAGTCGCCTAAATCAATATTTACTGCAATGATTCAGTAAAGCCAGCGAATAAGACGTGTATAGAATTGCAGCATCTTGGTGTTTCATTTTAAAGTACATCAGTTCTAAGAAATACCAGCCTGAAATCATCCACCCAAGTTTATGTGCACGGGACAAAGTGTGCTACCATAAATGGCTACCTGTAAAGCAACACCATCGCACTCTTATCGTTCCGTTAAATCACATTAGATTAACAACACCTTAGGAATAATTTGCCACTTACCATCTAATACAGTTTTTAGGTTTTATGAAAAGAGGAAAAAATATCACCAGCATTATTCCCATAGTACATTCTTTATGCCATCAGCTCTCCATTACATGGGACAGCCTGAGCCTGAGCGACACCATGGATAGGAAAACGCAGCAGCAGTACTGCTGTGGACTCTGGCATCTCTGTACCACATTCCAGTTTCTGCAAATGCTCAGTAGGCAAGCCAGCTCCTCACAGATAAGATATGAAATACGACTCTACAATGACAGTCTTCTCATGAGTGAATAATCTTCCCACAGGCCTGGGGAAGTGAATGATCTTAGCAGTTAGACTTCCAGAAACTTTAAGTCTTTGTCAGTGCTCTTGGTACGGTATCTCTCTTGTCAACAAAGAAAGTTGCAAACTCTTCTGTTTCTAACTTTTTTCTTTGTTTTGCTGCTTTTCCACATGTTACGTTTTAAAGCAGCCTCAAGGATGAGAAACAGCTGCATGTATACAACAGACACCCCACAAGCAATCAGTAAGTCCAGCATGTGATTTTAAAAAAGCTATTATTGTTTGATTATACTTTCATAACCTGTTTGTTGCACATTTATTGAGGACCATTTCAATTTCTAGTTAAGCTAGAAGGTGCTCCTAACATGGTTTGAAATATTAAACATGTTTATAATTTCATAATGTAAAAAAATCCCCTTTCTAATCTGCTAAGACACCTTCTTAGATCTTTCTAATGTAAATCAAATTTTAAATCAGGATGTTTGCTTGTTAGCCCTACCACAGCGCAGAAGGGCAATGAGCAGTTGTCTTCATGTTCTAGTGTGCAATTTGTGCAACACAAGGGGAATTAATGTAATTTGATTTCCAACGTGTTTGTGTCCTTCATCTTTAGATCCTCTTTCTCACTGAGATAAGCTCAGGCAGGTAGTCCTCTGCTCTGTATCTCCTCTCCTAAAGAGAACCTCAGAGACTGCCTGCTGGGCAGTGAATCTGGTGGTGCCAGACACCTGCATTGAGGGACAGCCCTCTCTAGCACAGAGTGGTCTCTTCACCACTCCTCACTTCTTCATAGTGAGGGTGACAGAGCATTGGAACAGGCTGCCCAGCGGGGTTGTGGAGTCTCATTCTCTGGAGACGTTCAAGATTCACCTCTATGTGTTCCTTGGACCCCTATGCAACTTGGTCTGGGGGATCCTGCTGTGGCAGGGGGATTGGACTGGAGGATCTTTCGGGGTCCCTTCCGATCCCTAATGATTCTGTGATGCTCAGAAAATAAAGGGTTGCCAGGTCACTCCTGCTGTACACACTGACGATGCAGGGGCTCAGCCTGACAGGGCCTCACACTCGCTTCTTAGAATGAGCAGCTCCTGAAATAAACTATTCCTAAGCCCTATAGAGGTTTTGTCTAGGAGGAAACTAGTCACACCAGAAAGGGTTCCAGAGTGGACTAAGATATACTCTGCATGGGGCAGTTGTGGTGACAGAGCTCAGAAACAACTGTAAAGCTGCAGGACTGGGTAATGCAAATACCATTGCACTGGTTCTCACTGTCAGATGCTCAGCTCTCCCCACCACTAACATCCCGCTGCATCGCCCTACGAAAACTGCCGCTGTTCATGGGTTCTGGCTGAGCAAAAGGAAGCTGGTAATGGGCCTGGGTGTGAGCCACCAGGCATCAGTTTGCAGGTCAGGCGTGACAATTTGCAATCCTTTCCCAGCAGGATGCTGCACTGGTCACTCCCTTTTACCAAGTCATTCATGGTATCTGCATGAACAAGGTATCATCCTAACCTCTTTGGGCTACAGGTCTGAAAAACATCTGAGGGAGCCAGAGACTAACAGAGAAATTGCACGTATCTGAGTTCCTTAGAAAATTAAGCTATAAAAGGTGGAAATTAACTTTCTCACCCTGATGTCCTAAACAAGACCTCCTGCTGGCTTGAAGTGCCCCCACTCACACCTTAATGAAATCCTTAATAACTCATGCTTTTTTCCTCCATTGCTTTTCCTGTGTCAGTGAGAACCAAGGAGATTTTAGAGCAAATGACTTTTTCTTTTTTTTGCTAGCTTATTATTCAATTCCTTCCTAGTCCCCTGTATTTTTATGCTTTAAGTGAGGTACTTTTGTCATCTGCAAGGCCATCGCATTAGGGCTTTTGTTAATAAAACAAGACATGATGCATTTCCTTTAGTGTTTTTGGAGTGAATTCTCCAGGACAAAAAACCCCAACGTCCTTGCTGGTTACATTAGCAACATTTACTCTTTGAATTTGTCATTTATTTTAATCTGACCTCCTGTATTATTTCTCGTCACAATGTGAACTTTTTTTCATGTTAGACACTTTTTCTCATCACTGGCAAAAATACAGCCCAGCGCAGCTGGTGGAATCTGGGGTATTTTAAGCAAACACTGTGTTGTTTGTTGTTTGGGGATTTTTTATTCCTTATGCAGAAATAGTTGTTTCTTTTTAAAGTAATAAGTATTTTTAAAAGTCTTGAGCAGTGTGTGGGGTGTTCCTTTGTTGACATACTTCTGACCATCACATACCATTCTGTCGTGTAATTTATTAAAGGAATCATTAAGTCCTTACATTCCGCACAGGAACAGTAATAGAGATTTTACTTGGTAAGATGGGTCTTTTCATCCTAATCCTTCAGTCCTTACTTACTCCCAGGACAAAGCTTCTGAAGACAAGCCTGAGAACTATGGGCTAGCTAATAACTGAACATACAACTCCCAGAATGCGGAGACCTAACAGAGACATTTTATAAACTCTTTTCTCCACCGTAAACCTCTCCATGCTCTACAGGCTATAAAGTATGAGTCTCTCCCTTTTTCCTCAGCAGGGAGCAAGCCTGAAATTTCTCTGTGCCTTACGCATTTTTCCCTCTCCTGCATTATGCCACATACTTCACCGTCACCTTTATTTTTAAGTAATGATCTAATCAGTACCTAACATGTTAAACTCTGAGCAATCCTTCTCAATTCATTTTTATCTGACAGACTTACCTTACAGACTTTATGTTATCACAGAATTATGGAATAGTTTGGAAGGAACATTTAAGGGCCACCCATTCACCACCCAGACCTTTGAATCTGTTGCTTTCATTTCAGACTGGCTTTGTATGTCTCAAAGATTGCCTGAATTCTTCCACTATGACAGTTAGCATATGAAAAGAATATTTTCTCTTCTTACAAACCTTGTAGCTGCAGCAAGATACCCTATCATCTTTATTTGATATTGCACAATCAATATAGCCAGGCATTGTCAAGGTGCTAGAGAAGCCATGGTATATAACTATGAAAATAGTTTATAATCACCATTATGGAAATAGTTCATAATTAAGCATGCACAGTATATAATCACATTACAATATGCTACACACACGTATGATGGGGAAGGACTTCAGGCTGTGTATTTTTTCTGTATTTTTTGTATTTTTTGCTGTTCCTACATAGAATTTGAAGATAATCTGAAGTTGGAAAGTGAGCTCCAAGTTAAATTCAGTAGTGTTACAATAGTAACCCTCAATTTCTGAGCTATCTTTTTGGTTTTTAATGAGGAGATTATAGAGTCAGAAAACAATATTCTTTCCAGAAAATTAAGAAACAGCTTTTTTCCACATGGTTTTGTATTAACCAGTTTTCTCCAAGGCAATAAGAATACAAATATGAGTTAAAATACTTAAAATACTAAATTTTCACTTGGGATCATCTGCATGGCTTTCAAGGATGACCTTTTGTTATCGTGAAAAAGAAGTAAACAAAAAACTATCAGCCACACAGAGAAATTCCTCAAAGACTGAGGTAGTCTGGTTTGTATTGCTTCTTGCAAGCACCTTCAGTATCTGACTTCAGCACCCTTAAAAGTACTCCAGCATGCTACACCTTGAAAAATGAATGGAGTGTGATAAGCCCCACATTGTCTGAGTCTAGTTTACAATTTTTAAAACTGTTCCTCTAATAATAAAGTAATGTATGTTTCGCAACAACAATTTTCAATTTACACACAACTCAATGGTTTTCTTTTAATTTCTACTCCCTGAAACAATGAATTAAGCCTTTGAAGGAGGGAAATAAGTCAAACAGTGAGTATCTTCAAGTACAGGACAGATGCTCACTTGGAAGATCAGCCATTTCCTGAGCAGCTGAGCAAAACTCAAATCTTATCAATGTCCATGAGCATGAAGAAAAGGGCATCAACACAGTTGAATAGAACAGCTGTTTGTTATTAGAATGAGCATTCTCAAGTACTACAGAGGTAATATTTGGACAGTGCAGCCCATTGTTTAGGGTAAGTTATAGAAACCGTTTTCTGGAAAGAATTGTTTCTGCTCAGGCTCCCATTATTTCATCTCCTTTCTGACTCTATCTTTCTCTCCCATTAGCTGCCATGGCACCTCATCCACATCTGGTATAACAGATAAGGGGTTGTCATCAACCCCACTACATGAATTACTCATTATATCTGCTTTCCAAATACTTCAGATGCTCTGAATAGCACAATTCCTTTAGCCTAGGCAGTTGGTAATACCCTTGCTGTCTGAATGCTGACTAAGGGAAATGTGAGTCGCACAGTTTCTCCTGGCCCTGACCATAGATGCTTGCTTGTTAGTGGGCTCCTTGCTCAGCTTTCTCAGCTTGCTTACAGCTGCAAAACTTGCTTCTGGGCAGACATACCCTTGTTGAGAACCCTTTCCTGGACCCCCCGGCTTCAGGTACTGAAAGACGGCTCTAAGATCTCCCCAGAGTCTCCTCTTCTCCAGGCTGAACAGCTCCAGCCCTCTCAGCCTGTCCCCATGGCAGAGGTGCTGTAGCTCTCCACTCATTCTCGTGGCCCTCATCTGGACACGTTCCAACAGTTCAATATCTTTCCTGTGATGGGGGAATTAATAATATTACTGATAGTAATTCATGGTCTTCAGTTGGAGTGTCAATCTGAGAAGAGTAAGGAATTAATCTTTTGTAAGGATGTATGTTCACAAATTAAAATCCTTAAGCACTGCTGGCATTTTGGTTAGTCTAGTAAAAACCTTATTCAGAGCAAAAAAGAAATCCAAAACACAGGTGATTTGTTTTGTGTCTTTTCAGAAAATGAAAGAGTGATCACTTTGTCACTGTGAACTTAAAAGACATTGCTTTGCAAACTTTTCTGTTAAAGATTTAAAATGAACATGTATTTCTGTATGTGTATGTAAACAGCAAACAATGTGATCTGAAATCTGACTCTTGTTGTAACTTAGGAAATAATCAGTAATAAGTGTAAAAGCAAAACAACTACAAAATTCTAGTGGTTAAGATTTCAAACAGAAAAGAAACTTGTTGGTATCACATTTGTCCATTTGATCTCAATTCATAACTGAGAGCTGGAAAGATAGAAGTAGTGACAAGTCAGTTGGACTTTTAAAGTGTTTCGTTTAATACTGAAAAAAGCAAAACAGAGAAATAAACCTTTCTTTACAGCATAAACTTTAGCTTGTTCCCCTTGCTGTTATGTCCTTACATATGTGTTTACATCGGGAACTATAGTTACCTTCGCAAAATAACAGGTAAGAATAGATGGGAAAGAATTAAGGTGCTGAGAAAAAGCAGGTTTCCTCTAGATGATAAAGGATCTGCTTACATACTGTTTCAATAGACCAACTGATAGGTTGTTTCAGTGCAAACAGACAAGCTTTGATGTATACAAGCATGTTTTCAGATCTACTTAAAGATACTACCTCTCCTTGCAAGTTCTGGCTTGCCTTGTACCATTCTGGCTGCAAAGACAGTGCTATTGCTCAAACATTATTTCTACTACTAACCTCCCAGATAAAATGACTCTGTTACGATGAAAGTCCTCGTACAAGTCAGTATTTATCACACGTATTTTTAATGTCTGCCACCTTTCATAAATGTTACACAGCGCGGCGTAAAGTTAATCTGCTTTATGTTCTGTAGTGTCCTGTCAAGTGAAGTGATAACAGAACAGCAATGTAATGGCAGATACCAACATTTAGTCTTTGCAGATCAGCAGTTTAAACTGACGTTTTTGACGGTGGGAATTATTTTCGCAGGTAATTCACAATACAATAGAGATAGTCAACAAAAACTTCTGGAAAAAAGAGTGGACTCATAAACATCTAGCTAATGGCTCCAAATCCTACTGTTCTGCCTGCTGCACAGTTCTGTCCCTCCCTAAACTAAAAGAAAAATAAATGTCCAGTCACAAGAAAGAAAGAGAAAATTTGCCTCACAAAGTAACAAACTTCCTTCCTGTATATATTTTTAGATTTAAGCCTTTCTGACAAGATATTTTTAAAAGCTTAAATAGAACTATTGATACAAGGTCTGAAATGGATCTGTGCTTCCATTCAAACCATAATAATACATGTGTTTCAAATGTTATGGCTTACTCCTAAATGATCTTTCTCTATTTCTTCTTTCTCTCTGGTCAGACCTCTGTCTTCTATTTTTTTTCCATTCCAGAACTGCAGATCTGGAATAACATTTGTCGTATCAGATCACCCTGTTTTGAAACTTTTCATGGTCTCTTAATGATATGGTTTCACATGATCCTGTTGTCTAGCTGTCCATCTACCTATCAGCTCTCCCTAATCCTTTTAGCTAATTTCACAGAACTTTGAACCAGGGATAAGGGCTTTCAAAGTGACATTAATTCCTACAAATTTTATGAAGACTGTTAGCAAGGGGAGGAAGAAAGGCCAGAGAAGTGCCCACTTGGTAAGGGAAGTACAATTCACTTATTATACATCCTGTTTGCTGTTAGCTAATTAAGCTCCTGACTAGTCTAGCACATTTAACACAAACCAGGCACTTCAGCATGTGAAGGATGTAATTCAAGGTAGGAGGGAGATTAGGGTTGGAAGGTACTTAGGAAAACAGTCTGATTCAGTTCTGCTGTGTGCATAGCAACACTTGTGTTTAGAAACCTTATGTAAATGAAAATTACCATCACATAATGTGTAAAGGATGTAATTCTGTGAACAACGGTCTCCTTCAAGGTGCAATGACAAACACTGTGTGTGCAAAGAAACATCCAGAAAAATGGAGGAAATTGGAGGAGTTCATGAATCTACCTAATTTCCTGAAGTTTTTTGACAGCCTTCTAATCTAGCACACTTAAGCGTAACACTGACTAGTTTTTCAGAATCATTAATTCCCTTCTTCCCTCCCTCTTAGAAGTCTAAAGCAGGAAGGGAAGTCAGGCTTCTTCAAGGTTCATGTGGATGAAGAGGACCATATGCCTGTCAAATCAATGTGTTGAACTCTGTCTAAGTCCTATGAGATGAGTACTTTTCACATGGACACCACATGGTTTATTCAAGGACAGTTTGGCTCTGAAGGAACTCAACAGGAAAAATATTCTGAATTGATCCCTCTGCAAAAGATGGATGAGATACACTTTTGAGCACATCAGTAGAAGTTTTCATGACTGATCTCTGATATCATCTAAGCATTTGTAGACATAGGGGACTTCTGTTTACACTGTTCATTTAACCCTTATTTCAACAACTAAATGAATAAAAGCTAAATGCCAAACCATATTTTTCTTATTATAAGGATTATTCTTAATTGGACACCATTCCTTATTCAGTGTAAGAGATCACGGGTCCCTAAAAAACTTACTGTATTTATATCATTCCTACCTAAGCATGTATTGTTCTGTACCTGTAAGGATGAAGCATAAATTTGGTTTAATTGCTTCCGTGAGTCTTCCGGGAATGACATACACTCAATCTAGCATCATTGCTAACATCTCGAACAACCAGAAATCAAAAGTGGGAAGAAGGAAGGCTATGACTCTGAAGAGAAGCCTTACGTTGATGTGAGGAACGGTAATTAAAGCTGTCATCTCAGAAGAAACTACAATGAAAATTCCATATTTGACCTTTATTTGCAACAGAAAAGAGACAGCATCAATCCAGGACAGTTTTTGCAGCTTCTTGATACATCACTTCTGTGGGAGAATTTCTTTTCCTGATACCTTGGAGTGACACCACCAGACACCCCTTCCCCCCCCCCAACCCCCGACAAGTTGATGGGGCAGCATGGAAGGTAGAGATGGCATCAGAGTCTTGGAATACATACTCAATAGCTAAACTTTTAAACTTACTGTGTGTGGATTATGGCTTTGTTCAATATAGGAAATCCTAAATATAAGGTGTCCAGATATAGTAATTACATTCTAAACACCTTCAATCCATCTTAATTATTTGCTGTTGTAATAAGTGTATTGGGTTTTGCTTATCAATTTAGGGCAAACAGAAGGCAAAGTTCTCACCGAGTTTCTTGGCATTTTCCCATAAGATTACAGTAATCACCTGGCTAGAAAGTATAGATGTATCATGACCCTTCACCTGGGCCTCCATGCACACCTGCCCAGGGGCCATCCATTCTAGCCCAGTCAAGCAGCAATGTCATGGGTTGAGGCTGAGCCAGTCACGGGACAAATGACAGGGGAGTGTCCAATGTCCAGGGCTGGTGCTGCTCCTGGCTGGGGCAATGGGATGGGCCTGGACTGCGAGGGCTTGTTTGAATGGCCATGATGCTCCTGGTCCCTGGGGGAACACTGTTCCTGGAGCACCCCGATGAAACCCCATAGGGAACATCTCTGGAATCATCTTTATTTTTCATCATGTTTTATCCAACCAATGATACACAACACATTCCAAGCATGAGTGTGAAAATATCAGACGCTGTTCAACACTCATGCTTTATTTGGAGTTTGTTATTACTCCCAGGATGAAAATACCATTTAATAGAGCATGTACTGCTCCCTGAGCACACTGACACAATCATGCTTTACATTACAAATGACAGTTGTGAAAAACACTTCTTCTTCTGGAAGTGGATGGGATCCCATGATCCACGCCTGTACAAAACGATGTGTATCCACACACTGCTACTGCCAAGAGACCCCACAAATTACATGCTCTATAAAGTATTTTACTCTTTCTTGGCACTTCCATGCAGGTTAGTAAGTCAATGAAACATATGTAAACCACTAGCACTGCTCATGTACTTAAATGAAATTTATTGGATTAGACCCAAAGAATCTTGAAAATGTTGCAAGATTGATCCTTGACTTTATCACTTACAGCAAACCTTAATGCCAGGCAGTAGCTGGTCTGATTTTCAAGCAGTGCTTTTTCTTTTTAATAGAAACTTCCCTTTTCTGCTTCACTGAGTATTGTTTTCTGAAAGGGGGTAGATTCTATGTAATGCAGAATCTAAGGAGCCAAGATGAAAGGAAAAGATTAATTTTTCATGGGTCTGTGACAAAATTCTGCATTCCCTCTTCTGTTATTGCCCTTCTACGCCAACCATTGCAAAGCACCACAGCACTGCTCTGCATTAGCAGTGTTGCAAGCTCCATTTTGGTCTTTGCAGCAGTGCAGCATTAATGAAAGGCTGAGATGCAGGGATAAAGACATCGATCAATGTCGAGATTTTCTAAACTCTGAATGACTCCACTGCCATATTTCCTTGTTTGTTTCTCCTGGGTTAGTTGATGAACAATGTAAACAGCTGTTTTGCAAGTGGTTTCACTTTTTGTTTGATAGGTGGACTGGAGCAGGGAAGCCTGCGAGGAACAACTGCCATGCCCACCCAGTTTTGCCCTGAGCTACAAACATTGTAGTAGCATTCGTAAATGCATCATCAATGGCTGGGGAATTTCCTTGGGAACACAGGGGAATCAATACGAAGGACTACTGACAACAACAGCACATTTTTGTGCCTACTGACTTCTGTCTTTATGCTGTGGGTACTCTTCTAACCAGCAATTTATCTCGCTCATATCCTTTTGTTTCCATAGCTGTGCAAGCGGGTAACATTTATTTGCAGTAGAGGAGCAGGGGTAAGCGTCAATTTTTTCCAAAGACAAAGCAGCATCACATATGATGAGCCATGACAATGCCCCAAAGAACACTGAAGCCTGACCAAAGCAGGACAGGCATATATTTTGTTGGGAGGAGCAGGAAGAATTCCCCAGTCTGAAACCTGGCGTGCAGTTTGATTGTTCAGTAACCACAAAGTGACACTGCTGTCCCAATCTCTTCTTTGGTGCCACAAATAGTTGTCTACTGCAGCCTAACCTAACTTTTCATTAGCATGGCTACAAGCAGCTGCCAATCTGTCAAAGCAGTTTGGAATATACTTTCAAAACAGAAAAGGAGATCAAACATCAGAGAATCAGTTATTTTCCCACCTAAAAGTGCAAAATTCCTCTCAAATCATGCTAAGAGTCTGCAAAATGTGCAGAAGAGTACCATGTATAATCAGATCACCACCACCAAAGGTCCCAGACAGCTGGAAAAGAATCTGTTCTTAGTTTGTGAAGAATTAGATTTACCAGGTCTTTTACTCCTGGCTGAAGGAGCCCTTCTTCACAGGAGGGAACATTTGCCCTAAGCTGTGTCACTGTTGTTCATATCTTTGTATTGGTTTTGTTGACTTTTATGTGAACTGACCATCAATTTTTCGGTGTGCAGTTGTCCAGGTCATAAAAATCCACCTATGTGTCACTGTTTGGCTCTGCCAGCAAAAGCCGTAATTGTCAGAAGGAACACAGTATTCAGTCTGTCATTTAAAACACAGGTCTACTTAACGATAAAATTAAATGACCATTAATAGACACAGCATTTTATTTTCAAGAACTGTTAGAAAACATACAACTGCAATTGTGTGTTGTGGTTGTGCTGCTTTACATCACCATAAGCAGTGAAGAGCTCACGAGAGAATACTGCAGCAAGCAAGGAAAGTTAAACCCTTTACTGGTAATTTTGAATGCTTTTCCAGTAGAACAAAGGGGTTAAATTGGAAGAAAAGCCCAAAGTAACTGACAATGGACAAAAAAGAGGCTGTAGTAAGATGTGACATGAAAAGCACTGAGATAAAAAGGCTGCACTGATTATACATATTTCTAACCCAAACCCACAAAGGCTTACACTTAACACAGGTTTTTACCATGCTTGTCTTTATTGTTGAAGAAAGTGCATATGAAACTCTTCTTTCAGCAAACAGCCTGTTGCATTTGTACCATGATGAAGCAGCTGCAGTCTTTGTTTGTGGAGTGGTTAATGGAGAGACATCCTTAAGATTTTCTTCCCAAATAATACATCTTAGCGATTAGCAAAAAACCAGACAGTTCAAATAGAAAATAACAGTAGGTATCATTAAGATATCACTTGGTTTAGAGCTCTAGCTTTTTACAGAAAAGCACCCACCCACAACTCCTACAGTAATAAGCAACTGGCATTTTAGTCTTTGCCATTGAACGGCAATAACATTTTGTGTAAGAGTTAAAAGCTTAAGCTAGCCTTAGCCTCTTGAGCAAATGCAACCTAAATTCCATCTGTGTTTCCAGCTTGATACTGTGCTTTTCACTTCCTGCTCTGAAATTCTTTAATGTGGTGGTTAAAATGACACTCTGACCTTGTAATACAGACCAAGACGACATAAAGCACCATTCCAGATACTCTCGGAGAACAAGTTCTGTCCTTCCATATACACGGCTTCCGTTATTTAACAGCTTTGGTCTCCCCAACTGCTCTATAAAGCATCTACACAGACTGGGGTTCTACACACCACGCACTCTAAAGCAGGTGTGTCAGCAAACACAACGGAGGAAGACACAAGATTAACAGATGATCCATTATGCTTTACCACAATATACGCTCGTGTTCCCCAGCCAGCCAGCTGTCGTGAGGGAGACGGCGTTTCAGCGGGGAATTAAATCACCTCTGCGTGCATCAGTTTCGGCTCCGAGGCCCTGCTTAAGCCCTGTTGTCAGACGGCGAGCCCGAGGCCTAGCGGGGATCGAAGCCCGGCCGTGCCGAGCTCACGGGGCTTCCCCAGCAGCAGCGGCTGGACACGCACCGGACAACTCCACCTCTCCCCGGACGGTAAACAAGAACCTGGGGCGCCTCTACCCATACCCCACGGCCGTGTCCATCCGTACTCCCGCCGCTCGCAGGCCTCCCCCAACCCGAGGGTACGCGCCTGCAGAGCAGCGCCAGCTGCAACCACCGTGGCCGCCCCGGACTCGGGGCGACGGCTGCCGATGGGTCGGTCCAGAAGGCGGCGGCCGCAATGACGTCATTACCCGGGCTCTCCGCGCGGTTCGCCCGTCGGGCCACAATGGAACCCGCTCGCGACCAACCGACGTGAAACGTCCGCGCACGCGCACGCACCGCCCCCCGCCGCCGCTTTCCTAGCCCGCGCGGCTCCCGTCTGGCCGCACGACAGGGGGGCGGGGCCGCAGCCTGCCGGCCGCGGTGTTGAGTGGCAGCTCGAGGGCACAGGGGTGGGCAGCACGTCACGCCGCGCGGCTGGCGGAATAGGGTTGGGGCCTGTGGCGCGGACGGTGCTACCCGGCGCCGCCATCTTGCCAAGGGCCCCGCTAGACGGAGCTGCACCGTCGCCGCGTCTCGCCTACCTTCCTCCCTCCTCCCCTCCCCCGCCTCACGGAGGAGTCAGCTTTCAGAGCTCCCGCCGCCCCCTTCGCTGTTGCCCGCCCGCTTGCCCTCGCGTCCTGCCAAGCCCCAGCCAGAGGCACGCAGTGCGTGCGCGCACCCTCCCCCGCGTGCGCCCGGTGCCCGGACGGGGCGGAGCGGAGCGCGCAGGCCCCGGCCAAGCCCCAGCCGGAGCCGGAGGAGAGGGCTGCCGCCGGGCAGGAGCTGGTGACGCAGGAAAAACGCCTCGGCGGTGCCGCTGGCGTCGGAGAGAGTAGAGCGACCCGGGGCTGCGATCCGAACCGCGAGTAGCGGCGGCAGCTTCACTCTCCCTCTTCGCAGTATACGACGCCCGGCCGGGAGGGAGGAAGCGGAGCCGCCCCCTGAGCCAGCCGGCTGCGCGTCCGGGATCGCGGGGCCTGGCATGAGATTCTGTCCCGCTGGCTGCCTGGCATGAGGCAGCTCCCGGCCGCGCTTCTTCGGCAGCACCAGGGAGGGTACCGCGCCGTCGCAGCAACAGCAGCCGCGGGACAAGGGGAAGTCGTGAGGGGGTGAGTGGCCGAAGCGCCGGACCCGGGTGGGGCCCGAGGCCGGGACGCGGCGAGGCGAAGTGGCTGCGCGGGGGCAGCTGTTAGTGCGGTAACCGGCTGCTCCCCGGGGATGGGCCTTGCCGGGCCGGGGTGCGGTAGGGAGGAGGGGTTGGGAAGCGGGGGTGG
>VZRI01014031.1:154439-194095 GCA_013397515.1 Upupa epops | reverse complement strand
AGAAAATTTATGGTGAGTGGGAATACTCACCTGGTTGAGATCAGGAGAAGTCTGAACCTTGAAGATTAATGAGGGTCAAGACTGAAGTCAGACAACCACTATGGTTTCAAAGAGAAGCTACAATGAAGGTAAGAATGAAGGTGTTTTGGACATTCATCTCAGTACAGTGTAAGAGTATGTGACAAAACTCCCTTGGTGTCTAAGTGTAGGGTTGGTTTCTTCTGATATGTGGTGCGGGGAGTGAATTCAAATGTCTTTGTGCCTTTCTTCTCCAAATTGAGTCAGTTGTTTCATGGCCTGCAGATACATAAGGAGTTTTGTCAAAACCTCCCTTTGTGTCTGGTGCTTTAGGTAAGAGGTCTTGACTGAAATATGGTCGGGGTCCCTAATATGGTTGGAGACACAAGTTGGGGATCCAGGTAAGGACCCACAACAGGTATATCACTAAAACTATAAGGAATCATGTTTATTACATCTGGAACTGCTTCTAGAGGCAGGAAAGCACTTCATCTGGGACAGCTAGGCATGAAGTGCAACTGTTCAGCTTTAGGAAAAAATTGTAGTGGTGAAACTTATTGGTGTTAACAGCGGAGTCATCATTTACTCTGAGTTGTCCTCCATTTTGACAAGTACAGCAAACGGTCGTTCGGGGCTTTAGCAGTCCGTTTTCTGAAAAGGCACTTCCACTGCTGCAGCACGCTCGTACGATAAACCAGGTGGTATGTCTCTGGGCTTTAGCAGTATGTCCAACATATCATTAATTTTATGATATCACACAGGTACAAAAGCATATATTGAGGTTCTTGGCAGAACTTTAATTCATTCATTTAGTTCATTTTGTGGGGAACAGAAGAACCTTGAAGGAAGTCTGCAAGTTAAAATTCCTAATCCTTTTTAACTCGGAACTCTGCTTTCTGATGCACAAGAGAAGGACAAGGATAAGCTGAGCAACTGCTGGAAAAATCACAGAATCACAGAATGCATTGGGTTGAAAGGGAGTTATGAAAATTATCTAGTCCAACCTATTTGTAATGAGCATGGACATCTGCAACTGGAGGAGCTTGACCTTGAATGTCTCCTAGACTGGAGGTTCCACCACCCTCCAGTGTTTCACCACACCAAAAAACCTCTCAAAAGTCAACTGCTGCATGATGTTAGAGATGGAAATGGTGGCAAGAAGAGCTGATGGACATTTATACATTGCTCAGGACACTGGTGGAGACTCCCTCCCCAGAGGTCCTATAGACATAGCAGGGGCTATAGTTCAGTCAAGGACTTGACAGTGTTGGGATGGGTGTTTGACTTAGTGATCTTGAAAGTCTTTTTATTATCAGCTTGGGTGATTTGGTGAATCCGTGAATCAGCTCTGGCTGAACTGATGTTTCCAGCTGCTGTATTGGTAAAACCATTTGTCTCTGTGTTAACTGTACTTATCCCTTTTCAGTGGTGCATGGGCTTAATGGTATGGGCTTAATGGTAGATTAATGGTATTTCACAGAATCACAGAACGGTAGAATGGTTTAGGCTGGAAGGAACTTTAAAGATCATCCAGTTAATTAATATTAACTGTTGGAACTATGTGATCTTCCAACGTCAACAAGTCTGTGAGTCTAGGAGTAATCTCCTTCAACATTTTCTTAAAAGTCAAAATCAAATCTAATCATATCTAATTTTTCATTAGTCTTCCGATCTCTTTCAGATGATAATGAAAAAAATATTATTACATTCATTTTTTATGAAGTTAATCATCTGTTTAATTCCACTTCGTCTTCTTGTAGGTACTGGGAGTTACTTCAGATGGTGCTCCAGATTTATGGAATCATGGAATCATTAAGGTTGGATGAGACCTATGAGATCATCAGAGTCAGCCATAAACCCAACCCCACCCTGCCCACCAAACCATTTCCCAGGGCCACATCTACACATGCTTTGAACTTCTTCAGGGAAGGTGACTCCCCCACTCCCTGGGCAACCTGATCTACACTATCTGTTAATGAAGAAATCTTTCCTGATGTCCAACCCAAACGTCCTCTAGCACAACTTGAGGCCGTTTGTAATTGCTGCATCACTTGTTACTTGGTTGAACCAACCAACCACCACCTCTCTACACCCTCCTTTGAGTAGCTGTAAGGAGCAATCAGGACTTTCTTCAACTTCCTCTCCTCCAGACTAAACATCTCCAGTTCCCTCAGCTGCTTGCCATCAGACCTGTCCTCCAGACCCTTCACCAGCTTTGTTGCCCTTCTCTGGACCCACTCCAGCCCCTTAATGTCATCCTTGAATTGAGATATCCAGAACTGACCCAGTACTCAAGATGAGGCCTCACCAGTGTTGAGTACAGGGAGACAATCACATTTCTGGTTCTGCTGGCCACACTAGTGCTTTATGCAGGCCAGGGTTCTGTTGGCCTTCTTGGCCACCTGGGCACACTGCTGGCTCATGTTCAGTCGCTGTCAGTCAGCTCCACCAAATCCTTTTGCATTAGCAGTTCCCCAGCCTGTAGTGTTGCCTGGGTCTGTTGTGACCCAATGCAGGACCTGACACATGGACTTGTTAAAGGGACCTTGGCCCATTGATCCAGCCTGTCCAGGTTCCTCTGCAGAGCTTTCACCCACCTAATTAGGTGTCATCTGCAAATTTGCTGAGGGTGCCCTCAATCCTGTCATCCAGATATTTAAGGTGTTAAACAAGAGTGGTTCCAATCCTGAGCCCTGGGGAACCCTGCTTGGAACTGTCTGCCAGCTTGATTTTACTCTATCTGGCACAACTGCCTGGGCTCAGACATGCAGACAGGTTTTTACCCAACAAGAAATCTACCCGTCTAAGCCATGAGCCACTGGCTTCTCTTGGAGAACGCTATGGGACAGTGTGTTGAACTTTTTGCGGAAGTCTAGCTCAACCACATCCACAGCCTTCCCCTCATCCACTGGGTGGGTCACCTGGTCATAGAAAGAGATCAGACTGGTCAAGCAAGACCTGCACTTCATGAACACCTGCTGGTTGGCTCTGATCCCCTGGCTGTCCTGCCCTTGCAGTGTGAGCTCAGGATGAACTGCTCCAGAATCTTCCCCAGCACCAAGGTCAGGCTGTAGTTGTGTAAAACAAGCCTCTGTCTCAAGCACTGTGTGTAGAAGCATAATGCAGTTGAACTTTCATTTCCAGTATCCCAATTAATAATTAAATAACTGGCTGAAGTGCTAATCCAGTATGATGTGTTTACTGTTAACTTAGGTTCAATAGCCAAATAAAGACTCACTCCTTGACGGAAAATGTCTCAGTTCCCTCATTTGGGGGCTGTTTCCCATAGGCTGAGACATTAATTTTGTCTGTAACCACAAAATGGCCAAAGGAAGGACAGCTGCAGCATTTAAAGTTCTTCCCTTACCCTTAACTCACAGAAATTAAAAAACCTGAACTCACATGTGCGGTCTGGAGAAGAAACGAGTGTAGTTTGCTAGATAAAGACGACACGCACAAAGCTTTCTAACAGAAATCCCTGGTGGTATTCAATTGCTATGTATGCTCCTACCACCACAGCATTAGTGCAAAACATGCTGGTGAGCAGTTCAGTGAGTAAGTGGCATATTTTGTTAAGCTGTTTGCTTTCTTGCTCTCTTTGTGTAAGACGAAATTATTCTGTAATAAACAGACACAACTGAAAATCTGTGTTTTTTCAGTGGAAAGCCTTGTATTGCAGAAATAACTTATATTTCTCTAGAATTTGACTTTTCCATAAGCCTAAGGACATGTATTTCTCATTGCTCTAGGAAGAATGCAGACAGTCATTGACTCTCTGGGTGAGGCCTGCCATGTTTTATTATTCAAACTTTTTCACAAGTTCATATTTTCCATGTAACATGGAATATGTGTCAGATCACTATTTTCACCCAAGTGTCTGCCGTAATTATTTGAGTAGGTATTAATCTGGCTTTGCAGTGTAATTATGTCCTAAGGTAGAAACTTGATCCTTCCACAAGCCACTATTGCTAGATGACGTAATATTGTTAGTGGACATAGGGCCTGTGGAAAATGTCTTTCTGTTCTTCATCTAACATCCCCCAGCAACTCAGACTTGCCCCTTCCTCCTCTTCCAGCACAACTCTTGCTGACCAGGTCTGCTGTAATCCCTAACAGAAGGAAATGAGCAAAGAAAGAACTTAGAATCATAGAATCATCACGGAGTGGAAGGGACCTCAAAAGGTCATCCAGTCCAATCGCCCTGCCACAGCAGGATCACCCAGACCAGGTCCAGATGGGTTTCAAATGTCTCCATAAAAGGAGAGTCCACAACCCCCCAGGCAGCCCCCCTCCAGTGCTCCATCACCCTCCCTGAGAAGAAGTTATAGAATCAGTCAGGGTTGGAAGGGACCACAGGATCATCCAGTTCCAACCCCCCTGCCATGGGCAGGGACACCCCACCCTAGATCAGGCTGGCCAGAGCCTCATCAAGCCCGGCCTTAAACACCTCCAGGAATGGGGCCCCAACCACCTGCCTGGGCAACCCATTCCAGGCTCTTCCCACTCTCACAGTGAAGAGCTTCCTCCTCACATCAAGTCTAAATCTCCCCATCTCCAGCTTTGCCCCATTCCCCCTAGTCCTGTCACTACCTGAGATCCTAAAAAGCCCCTCCCCAGCTTTTTTGTAGCCTCCTTCAGATACCGGAGGCCACAATAAGGTCACCTCAGAGCCTCCTCTTCTCCAGACTGAACAGCCCCAACTCTTTCAGTCTGGCCTCATAGGAGAAGTGCTCCAGCCCTCTGATCATCCTGGCGGCCCTCCTCTGGGCACACTCCAGCAGCTCCTTCTTGTAATAAGGGCTCCAGAACTGGTTATGCTTCTCCTTTTCCAGTCAGTGAGGACTTCACCAGACTGCCATGAGTTCTGGAATATAATAGAGAGGGGTTTAGCAACCTCATCTCCCAGGTCTCTCAGTACCCATGGGTGTATCCCACCAGGTCCCATGGACTTGAACACTTTCAGGTTCTTCAGGTGATCATGAACCTAATCTTCACTTACGATGGGTGGTTCTTCCTTCCAGTCCCTGCCATTATCTTCCAAGACTCCAGGAGTGTGGCTGGAGGCCTTTGCAGCGAAGACAGGTAAAGAAGTCATTGAGAACCTCAGCCTTTTCCTTGTCACTTGTGACCACATCAGCTGTTTCCTTTCTGAGGGGGCCCCTATCTTCCCTAGACTTCTTTTTACCATTAATACACCTGCAGAAATCCCTGGTGTTCCCTTTGACCTCCCTGGCTAGGTTCAAATTCAAACTGTGCCCTGGCTAAGTTGCTAATTGCTAACTTGCAATTGCTGAGTTGGCAGACATCTGCCTAGCTATAAATCTGCCCTTACAGGAGAACTGACCCCACCTGTTTGATGGTCGATACAAGTGCTTTTGCTGGCTCTCACCTGTGAACAAGAACTCTTTGTAGAAAACCCCATGAAGATGAAGGAGAGGTAACAAGCCTAGAAACTAGATTTGTGGGGACAGCCGTAGGCATACGAGAGAAAGACTGGTTTATTCTACAAGGAAAGCCTCTCTCACACTTCTTTGTTTTTAGAGGAAGAACAGCATTTTAGTAGATTTTGGGAGTTTTGTGTCTTTCAGTTTGAACCTGCTTTGGATCTCAAAACTCTCCCCCTCAAAAAAAGAGCAACAACACTGTATTAGGTAGGGACATGTTCTTTTCTTTTTAAGTATGAAAAAACTAATGCGCAGTGAGAAGCTGCAATATCAGCTGCATTTTCTGAAACCTCAAAGTGTAAATGGAATATTCCATGCTGAAAACTGGAAACTCTCCTCTAGCGTCGTGCTGTGGGTCATGAAAGCATGCGTCTTGAAGATGGGGGCTGTTTGTTCAGGCTTGCTGGAACCAGTGAGAAGCGTGTTTATACATATGTGTGTATATATGAGTTTGTATCTCTCAGAGATCACCTATGTTTTGCTTTACTTTGCAGAAAGTACCTATCTTAGAAAAGCATTTTTCTGAGAGCAATTGCTGAGGTTCAGCTGCTCTTAAAAACTTTTAAAGTTTGCTAATTCATGTTGAAAAAGGATTGTTCAGATTCAGGTTAGTGGATTCAGTTTCACTCTCATCAGATGACACTTACTGGTTGCTGGTTACAACATTCGATACTCTGGAGGTGGCTAAACAGGCACTATCCTTTTTCTTTCAGGGTTAGCACTCGAGCAAATTTACTCTCTATTTCAGTGTAGACAAGGGGAAGGTGTGCTAACTAGCAACACTTAATAAGATACTAGAGATAAGATTGAATCTTCTGAAGATGAAGGGCGAATTAACATTTAAAAGACGTTAATGTGGAGGTTTTGTGAACAGAACCACTCAGTTAAACACCGGGGAATTACCCTTCCCTTGTGTAGACACACCAGCCTGTGAAGACTAACTTTGCAGCGCCAATCGACTGTCTCTGCTGGTGTTGGAGCAGTGTCTGATGACACCTGCTGCATGCTTGGTTGGCTTCAGGAAAGCGGTCTTCCTGGGGGCATAAAGGAAGGTTTCTATTCCTAATTTTCACATGGTGCTCCTGTTCAAGTTTTCCTTATTCTCATGAAGGAAAACCATGAAGAACAGGTTTGGGGAAGCCAGGATTCTGTGGGGGTGGGAGATGGGAGATATGTGTGGACATCTGTACAGCTTGGCAGCATAGATGGGATCCCATCCCACTGACTGGAAGAGCTCAGACAAGGCAATTACCACTGACACTAGGTAATTCCTGCGAAATGATGTGCTTTAAAAGTGTGTTTGTCTTGTTTTCATGGTGACATACGTGGCTTTGTGGCAAGGATTTTGCTTTCCCCACTGATCCATAATATCAGAGCACCACAGTGTAGGAATTTGAGGGCAAAGCAACTCTTTACGAAAGTACAGGACATAAATATTTCCCCATATTATACTCTTGTCTATATGAGATTCTCAGTTCATTAAATACTTTCAGGTGACCTATAGCTTGCCTGTCTGCTTCACACTCTGAAAACGCCCTTGCTCCCCACCCCCTCCCATTCCTGAGCTCAAATGTGCTTGTAACTGGAGCTTGGAGTCACCAAGACACAAGTGTTTCCAGGCTGTGCTGGCCTGGACATTGGATGGAAGCTGCATCTTTGGTTGTGTGATAGCGTGGCATACCAGCTTTCAGATGTCACCATGCCCACCATGGGAAAGTGAGCCAAGTGAGCTTCCCATTATTGGGAAGCATCTCTGGTTATCTACATAATGGCAGACAGGACTCCCTCTTGGTGTACTCTTTCTGAACAGCAAATGCTGTTTGGCAGCTCCCAGGCTCAGCGCAGCTCTGTGTAGCAGTGCTCCATGCATTCCTGTGATCCTTCCTGCACCATGACCTGAGACAGTCAGACGGGAGCTCTGTTTGTGCGCTGCCCTGCTTGCTGAACTGGTACACTGACAACATACACTGTGCCACCACGGTGAAGTGCTACCTGTTAGTTTGCTAGCTGGAGGAATCCCATCCTGGAGCATCACCAGCTGCCAAGCTGCTGCTGCTGGAGCATTCACGACGTTTACCTAATGACAGAATACTGAAGGCATGATGGAATACTATTTTTCTTCTGCCAGCATCTCTCTGGCTGTCTCCTAGATTTCATACTTTCTGGATGAGTCTGAAGGGAGACTAAGATGAGGTGGGCCTCAGACTAAGTGCTAATGACCTCTTTCAGCTTCAGACCTTAAGGTCCTCAAATAAAAGTTATGTGCGTTTTTCACTGTAGGTAGAATCTTTGTGTATAAAGAAAGTGAGAGAAATTTCATCTGCTAAACTAATAATGTAGTAAAATAGGTAATATAATGTGAAGAAAGCAGTATAAGACAGAAGATGCACCACTCAGTTATTAGATGATCGTCTAGGGTGAATTTTACAAGTGGAAATGTGTTTTGAAGCAGATTTGTGCAGTCAAAAGTGCCGTAACAAGCTTTTTGGATGGTTTGGGCCATGGTCTGACCTGTGCCCTGAGACAGTGAACAATTTGTTTGCAAAAAAGTATTTCACCCTCATACCCATTTCTAACCCATTGATGTGGGAATGAGGGGATATTGCTGCACTAGCACTTATTGTAGAAAGCACAGAATGTCTCGTCAAGCTTTGTATGTGTGGAGGAAGAGGACTGTGTAAGGATAAGGGTACTGGAGGAAAGAGGATATGATAGTGGGGAAAATAAACAGTTGCAGCTGAGCACCTTCAACTGCCAGTAAAATGTGTCTGGAAATTGAGAGAAAGTACGTTGTTTGGCTAAAATAGTTTCCTTTTGCCATTTGGAGGTGTGATGCTATGGAGTAGATGGTAGCTGGAACAAAACTGCATGTAGATGTAGGGACTGAGTATCTGCGTGTGTGCCTGCACACAGAGAAATAGAGGAATGCAAATGAAGAGCACGAAGGACTGAAATGGTAGCTGATCGTTATTTCCCGAAATGACAAGTTGCTTAATGCTGCATTTCACAGAGAGTATTCTCTTTAAGAGACACTTGCGCTTACTGACAACTGTGGCACAGGAAGTGGAATGTGCACTGCTGTGTGCCTCTTATTCTGATCTCTAAGTTTGATGTTCTCTTAGAGAGAAACTTCTGTATCTTATTTCCTGTACCTGAGCAGATACAGGGTGCAAGCACTCAGTCTTACATCCACAAAGAGATTCCAAATATCTACGCTGGTGCGGGTACTAGCGAATAGGAGGAAGTGGTTTATTAGACAAGCATGTGCCATGACAGTTCTGCTCTGAGAAAAGAGCAAAGACTGTGGTTTCCTTACTTTCCCCCAGCAGCTTGCTACTTTACCTGAGCATGTGGAGGACATCATGGCACTTCATGAAGACCAATCTAGATGATCACATAGACCTGTTTTTAACAGGTACTTCATTTAGCTGCTCAGTGCCTTGAGCAAATTACTTGGCTCAGCATTCTGCAGCTCTCTTCTTTCAAGTTTAATTTACCCTAACTGCATTTAAGTAAAGCATCATCTCAATGACATCATCACAACATTGCTTGGGTTACACTCTGTCAAGGCTGAAGGAAGCACCTCAACAAAAAGTCCCATCATAGGAGAAATTTCATTCCAAGGTGGACATGTTTCAAAGGGAAATAATTCTCTGGGGATTCTTTACTTGCATGAATCACAGAGGTCAGATGCCTCAGAAATATGGTGACTGTTTGGGCCAGGAAACTAAATGTAGGCTAAGAAACTAAAGATGAACTTGAGTGCCTAGAGTCTTAAGAACTTTGCAACTTCAGCCTCTGTTTTTCGTAGTGTTGTGGGGTTTTCCTGGTTTTTTAATCTTTTTTTTCAAAATGAGCGCTTGACGTAATGGACTCAATTTTATGAGCATCAAAAAGAGTAAAATGATAAAGCTGCATATGATCACTTTTATACCCAGAAGGAAAAGTAAATTTAAGGCCAAAGGATTTTGCTGCAATTAAAACAATTCAAAGCTTTGCTGCCCATGAGCCTTGTTCTAGTTACAAACCCACGCGCTTGTCTAGCAATGGGAAATGTTTATGAAAAGTCCTGTGAGGAGAAAGTACCGGACTCAAAGGACACACTTTAAGCCTCAGAGGATAAGCACTAAGTATTTTAGAAGCCAATTCAGTGTCAAAATCTCGTTACGGATGTGTAGGCACCTTTATGATTTTTAAAGCACTCTGTTTATTTATTTTAGCAAATTAGTGTGTGCTGACAGAAGCTACAGGCATGTAGTGTTTGGCTGTGTTTCAGGTGCCTGAGTTTATTTGGGAGAAGACAGCCCAGTATGCCCACCCAGTCAGAGTGCCAGACCAGCGTATTTCTAGAATTAAACCAAAAGGCATAAGATGAAGTCCAACTGCTGGCTGCTCTCAATAAGCAACAGGCATTTTGTGCTCTTACAGTACCCTCTACAAGGATTTTAAAAGATTTACAAGCATTCCTGCATAAAGCTCCTTATGTTCACTCTGGGTTAGGGTGATGGTATCAGAGTCGCATTCTGTGCTGGTCTCCAGTAAACGACAGAGCATTACCTATTATCACATTACTGCATCAGTTTGTATTCTGGAAGTCTCCAGTTACTTAACTGTAGACTGTCTTAAATTATTTATTGTTATTACATATATTTTCTATGATTGTAGTGCCTGGGAGCTTTAAACATGGAACAGGACCCAAAACCAGTATAAATACACACGAGAGAGAAAGTCCTTGCCCCAAAACTCTTGTGAGATGGGATGACACAACACATACCCCCCAGAACAAGACACACAGGCCAGGGTAGCAGGCGAGAGTGAAGCCCATCAGTAGCCTACCTTCTGTTTTTGTAGGCATAGTGAAAAAGAATATACCCAGTGGTAAATGGTAGCAGGTATATCTTCAGTGGATGAAAGCTGATAGGCAAATAGAGGATCCTTAGAAGTGGAAGCGAGCATGTTTGATGTGATGGCTGGAGGTAAGAGGAGTAGCCAGCACAACCAATGCAAAGGTGAAGTGATATTGGCAGACAGGTCAGAAAAATTATCTTGGTGAAGCATTCAGGGTAGAAATCAGTGAGCCAAGGCTGCATTTGTGGGGTAGGAGGTTGCAATGTTTAGGATGGTAAGATTCTGGATAAAAGCTCTCACTGAGTGAATAAATTTCAAAGGTCTTATACAAAAAAACCCCAAACACTAGGACATAATCTGTCCATCAGAAGTTGTTAGGATGATGCTTTCCCTTGTCAGGGAAAACCATTAAGTCAGGGTTTTTTTCAGAGCTTGGCTTTTTGTTTTCCAGCCCCAGCCTGGGAAAGCAGTGTGTCCGCAGCACTGACATCTGCCAACTGGGTTGACAGGAATCACTTGTAAGGCAAATCTCAGAATGCTTTCGTCTGAAGTTTCAAATGGGGTGCCAGAATCAAGGATTTACATAAGAATATCAATTACAGGGTGTCTTTAGAAGAAAAGTTCTGTCACTCTGAGTTTCAGTAAGGGTTGAAAAATATTACTAAAACATGCAGTAAATTATAGCAAACCTAGCTCCTGCCTTAAGAAACACCCTGCAGAGACCATTTCACTTGATTTGGTTATCAAACTTTCTCACTTTCCAACAGGTCCTCGTAGGAACAACATAAATTTCCTCTTGTTATCATTTGGTTAGCTTCAGTTTTCATCAGCCATGGACATATTTAGTCATGTGTGCTCCTACAATCCGAAATCAAACAAGAAAATTGACAATGTAAAAGCTAAATCCTATGGAAGAGTGATTGCTTCAGTTGCTCAGACAGTTCTCACGTGTAAGCAAAGGTTACTGATGTCTTAACTAATGAAAACTGAGCATTTCACACTCAGACCAACAGAGAGTGCCTGGGTGCTGAGCCCCATCAGCATGTAAGCAGTAAAACTGTTGTACTTGCCCAGCAGTGCTAGGCAGCAGAGATGCCAAGTTTTACGACCGTTAAAATGTGAGGTGAATCACTTTTTAAAAGAAGAAATACACTTAATCCACTCACCCTGCTTCAAGAGGCCGACAGTGGGAGAGGCACTTAAGAGGTGGTGGACATGTATGTGGTGGGCTAAACGTGGATGTTTGACTGCCCTACTAATGTTGGGAGTGGGGTAGACTCTGCTTTGGCAAGAAATAATCTCTCACTGAGGAAAAGGTGGACCAGTAATTCTCACTACCCTTTTTTTAGAGGGTGCTTAAGCACAGGCCTTCCGCATGGTTTGACTAGGTGTTATGTTTGAATCCGTCAGTCTAATTTGTGTGTTTTGTGCAGAAAAATGTAAAGCATGAGTTTAAGAAGTTGAAAATGAAAGAGTCTGCCCATCTTCCTCCCCCTTCTCCCCCCTCAGTGACCCCCACCTTCTTCACTTCTCTCCATCTTGGACTGTTGGGAATTGTGTCACTGCTGCTGAGCAAGAATGTTGTCACTTCTGAAAATGTTATAGCTCTTCAAGGTGAAGAAAATTTATGGCAAGTAGGAAGATTCACCCAGAGAGACACTGAGAATTCTGGGTCTTGAAGATTAGTGAGGATCAAGACTGAAGTCAGACAACTACTGTGATTTTGAGAGAGAAGCTAACAGTGAAGGTAACAGTGATGCTTTGGACATTTATCTCAGTAGAGTGTTAGAGCAGTGTGACAAAACTCCCCGTGTCTGTGTCTATATCTTGTGTGGGGTTGTTTTTCGCTGATATGTGGGGCAGGGGGGTGAGTGAATTACAATGTCTTGGTGCCTTTCTTCTCCAAATTGAGTCAGTTGTTTCGCTGCCTGCAGATTTGCCAGTGGGTTTGTTAAACCCTCCCTTTGTGTCTGACTCTTTAGATGAAATATAATCAGGGCCTGTAACCCACAACGTTGGTGGTGACTCAGGTGACACATGTGCAGATCCAGACAAGGATCCTCCCAGCACTACACTACTGCTACAGCCACACACTAGGGTATAAATGCCTGCCAATAAATAGAAGACCAATACTTCCCTGTCCTTCCCAGATACCTATACAGGACTTTGTAAGACCATGAAGTCCAGCAATATGTGCTGATGTGGCTGGAAAGGGTTTTTTATGAAGGTGAGGCTTCTTGTTGGTGCTGGGGATGAATGTATGGCTTTTTAACCCACTTTGTTGGTTGAATACAGGAGGTGGTATAGAAGCCTAACTGGGTACTTACATGAAGGATCTGGGTTAAGTCTAGATGAACAAGGAAGGAAGAACTGCAGGAGCAAAATGACCAAATAGGAACTTGCTCTACAGTATTATACTCATGGATCAATAATGGTTCCACTTTTCTCCATGAGAGAGACTTTGAGCCTGTGGCTGTAAAAATCTACTGTTTTCTTTGGAGCACGCTGGCAGTGTAAGAAATCTGCGTGTGTCAATGCCCTATCCCTTTGAGTGTCACTGATCAGTAACTCAGTGAAAAGGAGAATACAGGCTGTTGCACTGACACCTACCAGTAGAAGTCCTTGTTTTGTACTGACCCCTGCTCGGGCACTGCCTTCTCTTGGGTCAAAATGCTGCCAGCCACTGTGGTTTGGTAACAACTTGACAACAGTAGACCCAGGACTCCCCTGTGTTTCCTAGCATACGGTCTAAAATAATACTACTCCCAGTAATGCACACGTCATCCTCATCTAAGTGAAAAGCAACTTTGTGATTATGGAATGATGAAGTTGTTAATCTCCTAGTGGTAATCTGTTGCAGCATGTCCATTTTATCATAGAATTAGTTTATCATAGGCTGGTTTAGATTGGAAGAGACTTTAGAGATCATCCAGTTCCAACCCACATGCAGGGATATCTCTCATCAGATCAGGTTGCCCAGAGCCCCATCCAGTCTGGCCTTAGACACTTCCAGAGATGGAGCAGCCACAACTTCTTTAGGCAATCTATTCCAGTGCCTCCAAACTCCCACACTGAGGAATTTCTGCCTAAGATCTATTCTAAATCTCATCTCTTTTAGCTTCAAAGGATTCCTGCTTGTCCTATCACTAGAAGCCCTTGTAAAAACGCCTTCAGCTTTCCTGTAGGCCTGAATGGACTGTAACTTAAAGTTCATTTATTACTGGATTTTGGTTTATTTACCAGTCACTCCAGGAAAACCTTTTTCTAGCTGGTCTCTGTCAGTGTAAATGGGGTAACAGGAGACAGCGGTAGTATTCCATACCCAGTCAAGGAGGGGAGGCATCTCTACTGCCTTCAAAATTATAAACCTATCAGAAACAGCAAACAGAGCTGGAGGAAATGAATATGCCTTGTACGGTTTCTTCAGGCTGAGAAACCTGACTGGTTCTGTATTACCCTCCCTCATAGCTGGCAGGAAATGCCTCTCGTGCAGAGCTGCAGAATGTCAGTGTGTTATTTGGAAGATAGAGTTACAGATGTGGTTGTGTTAAGCAAATATACTATATCTACAGAGACATATTTAACATTTGTGTTAGTTTTGTATAAAGGTAAATACAATCTTCCAATGCAAACATCAGCTCTCTTCACTGAGGAATATTCTACCATCTATAAAATCAAGAGTTGCTTCTAGAAGGTTTTTTTAAATACGTGGTTTTATTAGGAAAAAATCGTAGTCTCACTCTGTGTTTGGGCCATGTATCAGGAGGGAATAAAGTGCAAATGATGTAGGAAGTGGACCCAAGGATCTGAAAACAAAGGAAACCAGTCATTTTATAGATTATGTTTGAAACAGTTGCTTTTGAATTTCCTGAATCTTAATTTAAGAAGTCTCTTTGTATTATTTTGGCTGTAAATTATTTATGTTTCCTTATCTTTTATGATACTCTCTTTCTGGGCTTCCTGTGAGACCTCATCAGCTTCTAGCAACATGCTGAGGCACTGCTGTAATCCATCAAAAAGGAGGGGAGATGAGGCTAACAAAGTGATGCTCTGGGATTTGTACTAGCATGAGTTGTCAGACATTAATAACTAATCGTGTGTTTTCTCATTTCTGAAAAGCGGTGGAACATCCTTTATAATTTTTTGAGAATAATTCATTAACCAGCATTTTTACCCTTCATTGTTAGATTTTATTTATCTCTATCATTTTCATCAATCTTAGCAAAGAAATCGGGCATTCGTACATTTTCCTGGCTCTAGAAAGCTATTTCCTCCGGGTATTTTGTTCTGTTCACTTTAAGGTATCTTAAGTAAGAGAGATGCTTCTGTATCCTCCAAAGATGAGGATACAGTCCAGGACATCTCACTCACAGGTATTTTCCCTCGTGGAATTAGCCACAGTACTCCCTTTTAATTTGCATCTTACTACCACTATGACTGTGGTAGTAGGATGCAAACTGTTAATTATTCTTCCTGCACAGTGATTCTCCTTTCAAACACTTAGCAACTGCTAGCTGGCACCTGCAATTCTGCCAAGCTGCAGCCCAGGTCAGATCAAAGTGGACCCACAACCATGAGTATAGACTGAGCGAACGCTCACAAGCACTGTGTGGTACCCAAGTACTGTGTGGAACCCTTGATCCCCTGCACTGTACCTTAGCAGTAGAGAGTTCCAGCTCATTTTCTCCTTATCCTCAGCGCTATTGTTGTAGACTCCTTATTCATTAGCTCTCCACATTTCTCTTTGATTTGTTTGAGTGCTTCTGGTTTCCAGTTTCCCCCTCAGCACTTTTGGACCCATTCTTATTTGCAGAACCTGCTTTTCTTCTTCAGTTTCTTGAGAAATTAATTTTTAAATTGAGATGACCAAAATGTCTTTTATGACACTGAAAAGCCTTTTGCTCTCTGTAGGACAACTGTGATTTAGTTTCTCCTGCGCAAGACTTATCTAGAGCCTGGCAGGCACACACAGTCATGGCAGTGCTTTGGGAGTGGCTTCCTTTTAAATGAACGTGTTCTCATGGACTTGTTCATGCCCATAGCTACAACCTTGGCTGCTGTGGGAGATCCCAAGCAGAGTCCCCAAGTTTCTGTGACTGACTTGCAATCAGACTTATTGACTAGGGTAGGCTGAATTTTGCAAAGTGTAAAACACAAAACAGCCGCCGTGGAAATAAAAAGAATGCTTCTTTTTCGTTACTGGTGACTTCCTTGCTCTGACTCTTTGACCTCATCCCAAGGTCAGTTAGAAGCTGCAGAAATACTGGAGTGATTGCAACTCGACTTTGTCATTGTCCATTAGGTAGATGGAACGCGTTTCATAAAACTGAAAAGGTTTCCAAGGAGACCTTCTCAGTGTGTGACATGTCTATGAATTCAAGATCAGACCTTTTCACAGGGCAATTTACTAGTCTTCTCAAGTGTCCTCTCATAGACTTGGTGCCCCTAGATGTTCTTCCTCTAGCACAGTGGTGTCAAGTCAACCATCAACACGCTCAGCCGGAATCCTCCTCCTTCCTTGGCTTCCCATTCTTTGGTCCAGATACAAGTACCTTGCTCACTGCAGACTGGAGAGAGAAGTCATTATCAGAGGATACAACTTTTTGACTGTTGCTGATAGAGAAAGGAGAAACAACAAAAAAAGAGCACTAAATGAAGATGATCCTGTTGACTGCAAGAACTATATTTGAAGACTTCTAAACAATCAGAAACTTCAGCTTGTGTTCAGCATATGCTCCCAGAGGAAGGTCATCTGATTCATATCCGTCAAATTGAAGTTGAAGGAATGAGTCACAGGCAAACAAATCACACTTTTGTAACTTGTCTTTACACATACAGGAAGGAATCATCTCTCTCTTTTTGAAAGAACTTTTTCTTTTTTTCTTTTTTTAGTAGCCAACACTCAATAATCCAGCCCCATGTTACCTGTTTTTCTTGAATTATAGGTATTTATTCCTCTCTATATCCATAAATAATACATAATCTACAGTTGGCTCATTTTTCTCGTATGACCTTTATACACACACTGTACTTTAAATCAGACTCTCCTCTGGTTACAAAAAGCTCTAATTTCCAGTTGAAGCTTAATTCAACATCCACCAGAAAGAAAAATCTTGTATTCAGATAATAGCTGGTACCTCTAGTCAGCCAGCACCGAACATGAGCAGAATTACACTACTCATGGAGCCACCAGTTCCTGCTGCAGTGTTTAAGGTGTGATGAAATTCATATGTTTCCATGCCCTGCGAATACTACTCCCATGGCTGCAATACTGGTGTGGACAGGAGGTGTGAAAAGTGCCTGCTGCGGGCGGGACTCCCATAGAGCTGACAGGATGCTGTGCAGACGTAGCACATGCGTTTTTGCTCCAGGAAATTTTCAGAAGGAGCTGTGGTTGCCCTTCTGCTCTTCCATGAGGACCTTCTCCTTGCATATGACTTGCCCTGGACAACAGCACAGACCGCTGCGTGAGGTTTTACTTGACACATTTGCTTTGCTTTACAACTTCTAATGTTGAGTATGTTTCAAGAGTGAGATTGGATATGGCTATGTGTTTCACGACAGTAGTGTGTCTTTCAGGACACAGACACTCACTCCTGATCCATGCTACCTTCCAAAATGTGTTTTCACAAGAGGTGGAATGAATTTCCAATAGATTGGGATGATCTATGAAGAGGAACCCAGCAAAATAGTTATCTTCAGCCACATACACTTTTGTCCTGGCTTTAGTTTGCAGCCACCTTTGTGTTTGCAACCCCCCAGGGAGGGAGCTGCTCACTCAGGGGAACCTCTGTGAGGGTGAGGGGACAGGGATGGCTGTTAGTCAGTTTTGCTGTCCAAAACTCTTCACTTGGGAAAATATTCACTCTTTGGAGAAAAAGAACCTGTCCTACACTCTCCAGAGTTAGGTAAATATTCCCATTTTAGAGAAGAAGAACCTCGGTACAGAGAGAACTCATCTAGGACAATTAATCACTGGATGCAGTTGGGATCAGAGCTGGATCTGCTGACTCAGTTCTTTCTTTTCATTGAGAAAGAAAAACATGAGTACTTTTCATAATTACATCATAGAATTAGTGTAAATCATGAAAAATAAGTCTTAAAGGTTGATACAGTCTTTAAGGCATTTCTGTTTATTAGTTCCATTCCAACGAGCATGGTTTTGAACATTAATTTCAACATATTTGTGTATTAAGCATGTGAATCTGTGATTCTGTAAGCAAATTGTTTCTCTAACCTTTTTGTTTGAACATCTGTGCAAAATATGTTGAGATTATCTGTAAAAGATCCTTGAAGTTTGTCCTACAGTGACGCTGACATCTCATATTTTATTCAGAATTCTAAACTTTTCTGCTTCTAGAAAGTTAGACCTACCTGTGAACGCCCATCTCTTTGCAGCTCCTCTGATTTCAAATGTCCATCTACCAAGACAAAAAGCAATTGAAAAGAGCTTTATCACACTTTGAAATTTAACTTATAAACATAGAAAATACAAAGTCAAATGCAAAGCTGCACTGACTGTGAGGACAAGTTACCAGATATGCAACGTATTTTGGGCCTTTTAATGCAAAGGACCCCCACTTGTCTTTCCAAGGCAATTACGGAGCACTGTTCCTGACTACTCTTGTTTAGAACCTCTGGTCACTTCATGTGAAATGAATTATATCATTTACATATGTAATTTTCTAGAAAAAATGGATCTTTGAACAACTTTTCTTCCTCTGTATTCTCTCTTACATTTCTGCCCTCTGCAAACAGCTATTTTATATTTTATTATCTATATTTATATATAATTATATATCATATTATATATACTTTTGTATTTTCTGTCATAAAAATCTTTGTGTTTGTAGGTCCCAGGCTTCATTTAATCTCTTGCTCTAGTTTTAAACTATAAACCTCAGCCTCAAAACATGTCTTATTCTCTTCTTGTAAATAATTAGATAAACACAGCTTTATCCGCCTCTCCTGATGCCCTACCTTTATCTTTTTCACAGCACAGGTCCAAAAGTTATTCGTACAGGGAACGATGCTCTTGAGTATCAAGAATTTCAAGCGTATACCTAAACCCAAGCTTAGAAGGGCCAGAAATTTGAAAACCTGTCTGAAAAAGAGGGAGGATAAAAAAGGAGAAGTAATCCATGCACCCAAAGTGAGAACAGAGTTATTCTGAGCATTTAACCCAAGTGTAGAGGCTGTACTCTTGACAGTTTCACCTGTTTGTATGTAAGTGTTATAAAACTCTATGTTTGGTTGTGATACATCACATGAAATTTCAGGTTCTCAGAGGCAGTTCTCTTTGCAGGTTAGAAAGACTTAAACAAATGATACTTCACCCAAAAAGGTAACAAAACCCATCCCAGTCTCACTGGGATACATACCAAGGGGTAATACAAGAACACACAGAGAACGTGGAGATGCAATACCTACAACACAAACTGCTGAAACAGCATCTATTCAGAGAAAAAGAACTTCCCCAAGTTTTCTACCTGACTGTGGTCCTGACGCAGTGAATCAGTATCTCATTGTGTAAGGAGAGGCTTTAAGATAAATTCTGAAGCACAGAGGAGTTAGAGTTACAAATAGCCTCTCTTGTGATTCTGTGATTCCTTTTTATTAGGTTTCCTTTAGAGATGCAGTGAAACAACACACAGTGATGTAACAAGCAGACGAAATAGGATGTCACCTTGCATTAAAGCAATAAATTACTTGCCTTAGTGTCTTAATGCTGTATCTGGAACAAACGCTTCTGGAACCCCACTTGAGATCTGTTTCAATAGGAGGCTAATTCATGTCTATGGCTACTGCCTATTAGTCACCACTTCCAAAAGGGATGACAGCAACTGGATACATGGAAAGAAATACCGTGGCTGTGATTTGCATTGTGAAAAATGCCAACATCAGATCAGTTTTCAAGTCCTTGAGAATTTGAGCTTTGAGAAAATGATGTGCAGAGCTCAGCATCCAGAGTGCATGGCTGCGTATAGGGAGCTCAATGTCCACTTGAGGGTCCCAGCAATCTCCTCTATTTTAGAGCAGACAACTCTAAATTCACAAAAGCCATGTTTGGAAGGCAAACCATGAATTCCTTCCCTCTGGTGTGGCTGGAGTTACATGCAGGATTTTGCTCCGTGCTGTTCCCACACCCCTCATTTCCCAGATAATCTCTGCTGTTTCTGAGAAAGCTTCAGTGAAAGGCCTGGAGGGTGGACACTTCCAGGAGGACACTGTGGGCAGATGCATGGTGCCTAGAGAGGTAAATTCAGAGACTGTAATCTCTTGCACACATCCTGCCCATCCAACGGTTGCTCTGGCCATTGGAGTTTGTTGGAAAGGAAGACACATTTCCCACCCATCTGCTCCTCAACTGTCGCTGTTCATCTCCAGGCAAACAGGGTCTGGTGAATGGCAGAATCAGAGCTGTGGGTCACAAAATCAGTTGAAAGGACAGAAACTTAACAGTCGAGGACTGAAATGATAAAATGATAAAGAACCATTGTCTCTAGTTTAGCAAAGGCAACACCACCAAACTAGGACTAAGATACACAGTACTTCAAAATAACAAGTATCTAGCAGTGCCTTATTAATGTTAAAACGTTTATATCCTTCATCCTCTGGTGTTCAGATAATCTCTTCTTGAATTTACTGAAAGCTTTTTATGGGCCTCATTTGAAGCAGTGTATGGAATTCTTGTATAGCTATTAAATACATTTTGTAGGGGAATGAGATGTGCAGATGACTTTCTGCCCATGCGTGTGAGTGACATTTGATTTGGAGGTGGCACTTCCCCGCAGAAGTTGAGCAGAGTTCTAAAGCCATACATAGGGGTGAATTTAGGAAGGTCCTCTGGAAAACTTTTAGGTATGGAGTTTAAGTAGATAAAAATTCATAACACTGTAGGCTCAACAATTTACTAAACTTAAAACAGAGTTTAAACTCATATTCATGCCCTACTTCCACTAAAACCTGAGAAGGTCAATAAGGGAGGAAAACATCTTTCAGGAGATCAACACTCTTTCATAAACTTTTGGACATTAACAGGTTCTGTAGGTTTCAAAGTTGTCCCCTCAAATATGTTACACAAGGAAATGAGTCATCCTCTTGTCTCAGGGGAATGGTTGCTTAGACAGATAACATAGGAGGGTTAAGTGTACAAATAAGGTTTGCAGAGGAAGAAGTTTGTAATAATGTTGGAAAGGCAATAAACAAAAATCAATCTCTTTTCTCCATCATCCTTTCCTCCTCCTCACTCTTCCACCCCCTTCTAGCCTGTGTAACAACTGTAGAAACGTGATTCCAATATACTAAGCTAATTTTGATTGGACAAATTAACGTGTTTCAGGCATGATTTGGATGTTGGTGCTTAGAAACCCCAATCGTGTCACACTGTTTTAAGTATGGCACGTTCAGGCAAGTAGCTTGAGCCAATGACATAGAGTCTCCATGCCTGGAGGAGTTAAAAAATGTGCGCGTGTGGCACTTGGAAACAGCGTTTAGCGGCCAAAAGCGGGCATGGGTTGGCTGTTTGACTTGGGAGGTCTCTCCCAACCTTAGTGAATCTATGGTTCTATGGTTCTTTGCTGAGTGCTGCTGAGGAGGTCCTGAGGAAATTCTCTTCTGCCTTTCCATCTCAGGGCTGTACAGTGCCACCATGTGCACTGTGGATGTGGATTGGTGAGGGAGTGGAAAGCCACCGGAGCATAAACAATGAGAAGTGATACTAATTAGTTCTCCTTTGGATTTCACACTGATAATGAGATGTAGTTAATTCTCTGTCACTCTTGTAGTTTTTGTTAACCTTCTTAGAGAGCTCCCTTAGTGAATTTCCCCAGGGTAAAAAAATAACAGTGCTTTGCTTCTGCCCCGTGTGCACCAGTGTCAAACCGAGGGATTCCTGCCAATGCAGCTCAGCCTTTAGTAGTCAGAAATTCATTTTGGAACCAAGCTTTGCAATTCCTAGCTAATGTGTTGTATATTATTCAAACCTCCGATGTATGTAATTTGCAAGGCTCTGTGTAGCCAAGTACGCAGAAACTTCGAGCTGGCACGTCAAACGAAATGTTCTGTTGGAAGTGAACATGATTTCTTAGCGATCTGTGTTTTGAGTGTTCATGTCTGAAGCTTTGCGGTGTATTCCAAAGCCTAATTTTACAAATGCATCCTAATGCATTTATTATGACTACAGAACAGTCGTTTTGGGCAAATTAGCAGCAAGCATAAGAGCCTAGCCTTGGTTTAAGTCAGCTACATAAGTCTCTCTAGGCTTCTGGTGTGGGAATTTCTCACCTCTCCTTCAGGATACAACATGACTTTCATTCTCCTCATTTCCAATAACAAATTAGGTTTTCAATTTGCAGTCATGTTGGTATCTATTCAGGGTGTCTTGGTCTTTCCTTCTTCACTACACCAGCACCAAAGCCACACAGACATGATGTGGTTTGCCAGTGTCTTGTGAAGAGTGACAAGCAGCCTGTCAAGAAAATCTCTGAAAAAAAGCTCATGACAGAGTTGGCTGGGTGACCAGTCGCCTTCCTCTTCTATGGTGGCTGGTGAGTCAAAACACGATCAGACAAGCTACAGCATTATTCATGACCTGGTCTTGGAGCTTAAATTCACAACCGTCTACTCATCACCCAGATATTTTGCTTCAGCAGGCTTAGCTGCTCTGGGTACGAGGCTACCACGACTAAACCCCTTATGTACAAGACAGCCCACAGGCTCGCAGTCAAAGAAACTATGAACCTGAGTAAAAGCAGGCTGTTTGTTGTCTCACACTCTGCTTCCTTTGCTCTGTCAGGTATTATATGCTATGTGTTATAAGACCTGCTTTCTAGGCAAAGCTTCCTCGGACCAGACACTCAAGCTCAGCTTTCACAGAAGAGCAAATGGGAGCTATGCGCAGGAATGAGAGAAGCAGAGAGGGTCAGGACCCCTTTAATGGCCTTTAATATCAGTGTTTTATCCTTTCTGCATTTCAGCCACTAGCCTGCAAAAGCATAATTCCCTTATCAAGCTATGAGTAGCGCCCAAGTAGATTTCATTTCAGACAGTGGGACTTCTTGGATGATGCAGATAAGAAGAATTTGGCGTTGAATTTGTGATCATTGTACATGGATTAGGCACCTTGGACTAGTGTGATGAAAATTCATAAAAAGGATTTAGAAGCTCACTTTTATTCCTTTACTTCCTAAAAGAAATTACTATTTTGTTAACGCAAACTGATAAATTGGACAGTGCCAAAAGAAAGGTTGTCTCCTTCACTAATAGGACAAATTTTGAGGGGAACAAGTGAAACAAAAGCTGGTCCTAGAACACCAGCCCTTTCTTCAGCTGCATGACATTTTTTAAATGCATGGTGAACACTGTAATCCATACAGTCAGGTTCCAAGGCTTTGAAACTTGTGTAGTGCATTGACACCGATGTGATGCGTTTCATTGCACCAGAATTAAAAAACCATGCCTCAGCCTTACTAGGTCTCATATCCCAGCATAGACCAACCAGCCTGGCTGCGATGGGGCATCTGTGTGAGGCAGCTCTGTGCCCTGACACATCCCTCCAGGATGCGCTGTGATCTGAGGGTCTCCGAATGCATCCTCAGGGTGATGGCACAGGGGGCTAATCTCTTTTTTCTCTTGCTGTTACTAACAGCCGCCTTTCATTTTTTGTGTTACAGTAGCACCTAGAGGAATCAGGCATAGAGGGCCCCATTAGCCAACCTTGCCCTTCCTACAGTTGGTCTATAATGCAACGCAATCTCTTGGGCACAAACATTTTTTAATTAAGCAGTTAGAATACTGCATTATTTGAGGATCATTCAGCTTCTTCTAATCCTTATTTGATTTAGCTTTATTTCGCTAATGTACATTTTGCTGCTTGTTGTTATCTTTCCCTTTGAATCTCCTTAGAAACCCATTTAGACTGGGTAATTGCTCCTTCACCAGGCACTTCTCAGTAATGTTCAGCACAATGATCTCATGTCAAAAGATGATGTTCAAATAAAGCGACTGTCATGACAGAGTCTGTTTAAAAAAAAGAGAAAAAGAAAAAGAAGCCACATTGCCCTCTACTATTTGTCTACTGTCTGTTCCTGTTTCCGATTATCCTCCATTACAGGTAATGAAATAACGTGGATCAAAGTCATAAGTGTCATGCCAAAGGGAGCTCAGCCACTCACCAATAATAGCAGAAATGTCAAGCATAATTTCATTTGGTTGCACATAGAGCTGCAGTCAGGACTCAGTTGTCTGATTACAAGAAAGAAAAGCAAACATCAATTTTGCTACTGAAATCTGAAAGTCATTTTATTCCCAAATTATCACCATTGCTGATGGACCTGGATATACTGAGCATACCCTTGCTTTAGCACAGTGTTTCCTCTGCAGTGAGCAGAAGGAATCTGAAGGTATTGCCTCAGAGCTTTTGCGTCCCAATGTCTTTTCTATTGTTAAAACTACAAACAAAACCCCAAGTGCTACTGACGGTGTCACCACTTCTTGTCTGGTTCCACAAATGGAGGCTTCCTTTGCAGGTTCCATGCCAATGGCCAGTAAAAGTGGTGCCGTGTACTGCAGGGAGATTTCCTCTTGTATTAAACGAATGGGCAGCTTCTGAATCAGCTGATCTCTGGCACTCAAGGTTGAGAATACTAGCCTGTGCCATGTTTCACATTAACCTCCAATTTTTGAGGGTAGATTCTGGCCTCAAACAGCCGTGTGCAGGAAAGAGGGCACAATGTGGTGGTGTGACTGCCGTTTTTTTGCATCCCAAGTTCCTGTACAGGTTTGTAGAAGCTTCTGTTGGAAAAAATGTAAAGCCATTAACAATATTGTTTGTTTTGGCAGATTTTGTAAACTAATAGTTTCAACAAACTAGATTTTAATAAAAACATTGTAGTCGTGACTTACAAAATACCTTTAAGCTCAACCACAGGTCCAGGTGCCTGTGATTGAGGTAGGAAGACCTTACTCTGAACTATAAAATTATTTTAAAGGAATCTGGATTGATCCAGACTAGGGCAATAATTTATTGTTATTTGTTGGATATCTGTAGTTTGAAGATCTTTGTGATCTCTTTACAGTAGGAGTGACAATGCAGTGTGTCATAGGAAACCCCCAGGGGTGACAGTGAAGATGAATAGAGATGAGTGCCTGTCGCAGAAGGTGGCAGTTCACGAAGTTCAGCTCCTATCTGTTGTATCTGTGACACCATAGGTATTTGTTGCCTCTAAAAATCTGTTAGCTTTCACTGTGGATCAATAAATATTCACAGGATTTCAGGTTAGCCGCAAACACTTTGCAGGGTGACTTTGTAGGGAGGGCTCAGGAGGGGAATGGTCTACCCCACAGCAGGCTGCCCAGGGAACTCTTCTGCTGCTGTAGTAGAGATGCAACTCTGCCTCTGCTCTGGTATATAATGGGCAAATAAAATCGGCATTGACAGTTGCAAAAATGGAATATTAAACAGTACTGGAAAAAACAGCTCAGCACAGGCTGGAAAGGAGGACATATTTCTGGTTTTATATGTTTTAATCTGTTTCTGGTTTGCTTTTGCTTGTTTGGTTGGTCTTTGCTATGGTGTTAGTGATGCCTCATTCTGGGAGGAAAAGCATCCAGCTACCCTTAAATAGAGAGATTGGTTAATACAGCCATCCTCTGACGTTAAGAAGGCTGACAGGGACCTTAGCTTTTCACAAGTGTTCCTGACTAAGAAAAGTGGTGGCAAAGGTGTCGTGATTCAGACCTCATCTGAATTCCTTAGGCCATTAGCAGCCTAGTTGCAGGACATTTTACAGTACAGAACAAGGTAGTTATTAATGACTGTGGTCAGTGTTCTGCTTGTAGCAGAAAAAGTCCTACATGATAGTTTCATGGGAAGATTGATGCTGCCGTCTCTGAGATGGTGCTGATTCATCCATGGCATCTAATTGATGCACTTCCCTGAATTAATTCCTGCTTCCAGTTCCATAAATATGGCTAAATGAGAAGATACCTCTTAGGAAGCATCCTGTCTTCATCTTAATGTCACTTACTCCAGAGGTTAATTACTCTTACTGTTAAACATCTGCATCTTATTGCTAGATGAAAAGTGTCTAATGTCAGATTCCAGTTATAGCCTATTATCTTGTGCTGGGCTGGGTTTTTTTTTCAAAAAGCTGTTTTTACTTTAGAGGTTTTGAAATTAAACAAGCTTTCCTTTTCTTCAGTAAGACTTTCACAATAACGTCATCAGCCTTTTTGTCCAAACGGTTTGTTTTCCCACTCTGTATGTTCTGGTTTTATTTTTTACTACAAGGAAGCATTCTGCAATTGTTAAAGCATTTTAAAATTATTTTAATTTTTAAAGAGTGTCTTTGATTTTAATGTTCCAGAGATGGAAGGGAGGCAAGGTTTACAGGGTATGGTCGTACATTGTATTAGACCAACTAATACAGATCGGGGCAGAGGAGAAGTATAAGAGTGGTTACACAATGTTCCTTAGGATGTCAAGAGGTTTCCATGACCATCAGCATATCTGTTTATCAGTCAGTTTAGTAAGTGATATTACTCTTTACAAGCCTTCCTTTATTTTCAATATCTCACAAAACAAGGGCAGAAAATGTTATATAAAGAACATTTAAGCGTCTTTTAGCAGGAAGAAAGTTTGAGGAAAATAATCTGCACAAGTTATGAGCTCAGAAATAAATAGATCAAGGTGATATATTTTCTGTCAGTAAACATGTGTTGAGTTCAAGAAACTTATACTTCTCTTGTGTTTCATCACCTCAAAGTATATTAAAGGAAATAAATGCCATTAAATATACTGAGCAATAAAGTATTATATAAAAGGCACATAAAAATTCAATCACGGGGGAAAAATCCCTAGTAGCCAACAGTGTTCTTTAACCATTTCAAAAAGTACTTGGGTCCCCTCCACTGTTGTCACTTCTGTGAGTGTTAGAGGAGGCAGGAAATTGCACTGGGTGATCAAATAACGTAATTACTCTAAAAAAACCCACTAACTGCTTTTGTTTAAAATAAGGCAAAGGGGTGTTGATTCTGCCTGGTTCACAACATTTACTACATATTTGACATTTGAGCTGCTGTAACTGGGAAGGGGTGACTCCATCCTGAGGAGTGGGATGTTATTTCTGCAGTTAATTGGCTGGCTGATGCCTTCGTGCCCAGATCTGTGTGCCTGTTCCCATTTACCATGGCTGAAGATCATTTATAGCTGCCGTGAGGACAAGAATTCTTATTTTTCCTGCTTCTTTGCAGTCCATTCTTAAAAATCACTGAGGTGTGAAATTCCTTCTGAATGGATTATTTCTGTAACCCAGGTGGCATTAAGTATAAATATATATAAAACATCAAATTCTCCCTAAGGAAAGTGTCACGCAGTGGCAGCGGATCACTTCAATTTATTAAGTGAAGAAGTAATTTACACTCAGAATTCACCAGATGAGATTAATATAATTACACTAGGGGTGTTCCGACCATTGAAAGCTCCCTGTAGCCTTATAACCACCTGCAAATTTGAGGAGGAAGAGACCTGAATTCCCATTTCTTCCATGCATGATGCACACGGACAGCTCAGATTTCCAGAGGAGGCCACTCCATCTTTCTGCATGGGCTTTTCCTTCATGTTTTTAATCTGATATGCACCTCCTGCTTTCAGTTTGTCCATAGTGACCGTTAATGTTTAAGATACAAGAAGGTATTAATATTTTAGGAAATCCAGGTAGTGGGCACTGAACTCTGAATGACAAAGCAATAGATCGTTCTTTAACTGCACACTCTTACGGTTTAACTCAGGTGCGATTGGACCTTTAGTCCTCAACCCAGGACACTCAGAGCACATATTTCTTCTAGATAAACAAACCTTTAATTTCTTTTCACTAGAAGATCCTTTCCGGATCTTACTGTGTTAGTGACTTCATGGTTCAAAAATACATAGTATTTTCTACAGAAAATAGTCAGAAGCCTATAAAGTTTTTTACAAAATATTAGCTTAAACTTACTGAAAAGCCTCTCTCTAGTGGAAAAACAAAAAGGTTGCAGAGCACTGGAATGGGCTGCCCAAGGAGATTGTGGAGTCTCCTTCTCTGAAGACTTTTCAGACCTGTCTGGATGTGCTTCTATGTAACTTGTATTAGGTTCTATGATACTGATTGAGCAGGGGGGTTGAACTCCACAACCTCTGGCAATCCTTTCTAACCCCTAATGATCTGTGTGTCTGTGTGTATCAGCACACTGCACTAGGCAGAATGTTCTGGAATAGATGTGCACCACTAAAACTCACACAGTCCAGACACCTGTGTGTTATAATGGGCAGACAGGTGTACAAACGGCCAAGTACTGTCCCATGCAACCTGCTGGCAATGGTGCTGGACACTTCATGTGAAATAGTGCATTAGTGAAAGAGAGAGGAAAACACTTAAGAAAGTGCTTTCAAGTACTCAGGTATGAATCTTGGGATTAACTAAATGTCACATTGATCTTTACATTTTAGACTAAACACCATTTAGTTCTAACCCACAGGTTACTGTAGATATATGTATTTGTTGCATAGGGAAAAATAATCTATGCTGAAAAAGCAGTCTTTGGAGTACAGGTTTTCTCCTTGATTTCCCTGGTGCAGCATCACAGCAGGCATTTTCTTAGTGATATTTTATTCATTGTCCTTCCTCTGATTATCTTTGATTTTTCTTTTCCCATCCTTCCTTCCATATTGCACCACAAAAAGTGTCTTTGTGGTGAGCAGAGGGGAATTCCTTCAACATATTTTAGGGAGCATGAAATTCAACCTGGGGCTTTGCTGCAACAGCTAGAGGTAAAAAGTGCTAACTAACAAAATCTGCTGGAGGGGAAAGCATTTTCTCACTTTCATTATGAAATATTTATAGCATAATGCTCTTCCTCCCCCATGACAATCACAGGTGAATCCCAGACTGAACTTTTGTAGTCCCTGGAAACGGGACATTGGTGATATCCCTTCTGTCAGGGTTATTCATCTCAATGCTGGATGCAAAACATACTCAGCCAGCAGCATGGCTACAAACTCCTATGTGGAGGGTCCCTGCATTTTGTGACTCACAGTGACATGCAAGGATCTTCACTGGCATCCCCTGGAAGAGAGCCAAGCCTCAGCTCTTCAGCCTGTGTGTGTCTTTACACCACTGTGGCCATGGGCTGAGCTGCTCTGTGCATCCCTGAACCCCATAGCAGAGCTATGTGCCAAGCAGAGTGAGCTCTCGATTCAAAAGACAATCTCCCTGTGAAGGCAGGTAACTCAGGCATGCCTGAGTGGTGTCTTTATTCTGTCTTTGCTTTTTAAAGGTGGCAGTGCGAGCCTCACCTTTTCATGCCATTATGCCGCAATAAAAAGCTTGAAAATCATTTTCAGTTAGAGTTTTGAGGTGGGTTGGTTTTTTAGGGCTACCCTGTGTTCTGTCACAGGCACGAATCATTGTATTAACTTGATCTAATCAGTGTGTGGGGTGGATGGTACAGCAGCCCAGCAGAGCAGGTAGGCAAGCCTACAGCGCTCTAGGATGTACCTTAATCTTCTTTTCTCCTAGGTACTGAAATAAAACTACAAGATTGGAGAGCAGGCACATTAACAAAAAAGGGACAAACACTATTCTGAACGTCTGTGTGGTCTTCTGGGCGGCTGCGCAAGGTGTAAAGGATGACCCATTTCGCTCATGCAACAAATGGACAGTATTTCCAAGCTGTCCCAAAGGGGCAGCGTGAAAATATTCGTTAGCGGCCGTTAAACAGATGGTAACTATATTCATCATAAAAAAGACTGTGTTCCTTTTATGGACTGCATGTTGTGCATATTTGTGTGTATGTGTGGAATGAAGGTGAACACCCCAATGTTTCCAGTTTCCTAGGTGGTATAAGAGAATTCCATGGTCCTGAATGGAAAATTATCCATCAAGGATAATCACAGGCTTTGAACAAGAAATGGGATTATATACAACCGGGTGCTTACTCTGATCCATAGCTTGTTGTATTCCAATTAAGCAATAAAAATTAAATGCCCTAAATGCACTTTGAAAGACACTTCCTATCTGACCTCAAAAAACCAAATCAATTAGTTTTTTGAGTCTGAATTTACATAAGTGAATTGCCACCTGAGCGGCACAATGAGTTATATAAACACGTCCCTACAACAGGCAGAATCCAATAGTGAACTGTGCTTGCTGCTTATGGCTGTGCTCCGTAGGCTTGTGTTACAGCCTTGTCAAAACACAGCCTTACCAATTTCCTTGATTGCTCAAGTAACTTACAAGAGCTAAGCATGAATTATTGTCGTTTGGACTTTATCAACTTAGCTGTTCAAAAACAGTGGGCTGAAATATTACAGACTGCTTTATTCAAGCACTGCTTTAGTTTGGGTTTGGGTTTATTTCTTCTTTCTGTTGATGTGTTACTGCTTGCATTTTGAAGAAGTAGCAGGTAATATAAACCGTCTTTAGAGAAAATGATGACCTGTTTGAAGGAGGGAGTGAAATGCTCTTGTCTTCTCTCTCAGCCTTCCGGCCCAACAACGGAACAGAAACACCAACAGTCGGTGGTGACCACTGAAGGAAATATTTTTCCTGGGTGACTGTAATATCGTCACAGCTCAGTAAGAGAGAGCCACTGTCCTCAACTTTGCTCTTCAAATCGAACTGCCAAGCTCAGAAGGGAACCATAGAAATAAGAAAAGCTACGTTTAACTATAAAACCCAAAACCTAAGCAGCCCAACAAAAAAGCCTATAACCATTTCTTGGTAATCATTTCTCTGTAATCATTTTTGTGCAGGTTGTATTCAAGGGCAAATTATGTTCAATTCTAGAACCTTGTTCTTGCATAAGACTTGAGTGCTCAGCAGAACATCAGGTGGAGATGGGATCATCTTCAGGGGAGAAGAACCCCACATTACAGTGTAGTAAAATCATCAGAGGGAATCCAAGTAGTCAAAATAGCAGGCAGCACTGCAGGAAGCATCTGCTCATTGGTCAGTTATGCAGTAGGATCAAGTTCGGCTAGGCTTTCTTAGCTTTAGAGGGAAATTAACTTACCTGCAGAAATTTACCCCTAAAATGTTGAGTCTCTAGTTGGGACACTGTTGTGAAGCTCGTGTGGGGGCTGGCTCTGAGATCTCTGAAATAAAAGGCTTGTTACCATTCATTGCTTTTGACTTAATATGGGGGAAAGTCTCCTCTGAGTGAGCTTGGATGTCTAATGAAATTTGGTAGAGAGGAGGATACGCGTTGTTGCCTTCCTGCAATAACTAATTATGTGCCATAGGTGTCTTATTGTACTTAGCAGCTATGTGCGAGATCAAAACTCAGCACAGTCATTTCAGCTAGGGGATAATAATTTTGAAAATGTTTCATACAGACAAGAGGCCTCCTGTGCCAAACCTACATAGTAACGGTGATTACAATGAATAGGAAAGATGCTGTTGTGAAAACTCTTGTCTTCATACATGCTTCTGCCGTAGGAAGTTGTAGGCAGGTGGGGATCGGGCTTTTCTCTCAGACAACTAGGGACAGGACAAGAGGGCATGACCCGAAGCTACCAGGGGAGGGTTAGTTTGGGTATTAGGAAACCCTTTTGTAGGAGGCTCAAGTAGCCGTGACGCAGTCATAGGGCACACCCTGGCTGCAACCATCATGATCTGCCTCAGACTCCTTAAAAAGGTATACTATGAGATGACCACAGAGTCTGTTGACAGAGCCAGACCAGTTACCAAGTGCCATCTGTCCTGTCCTGTCAGTCTATTACTGTGTGTTTAGCATTTTTGCTAACTACCAGCCAGTTGTAAGACGACATGTATATACTCTGTAGACCAGGAGCTTGCTTAAATATGGGATGCACAAACAATAAAGCTCTCTTGCTTGCTTGCTCCCCTGCTGACACTGCTGGACTCTGACTCCTCCTGAATCTTCCCTCACCCTTCATCATGGAGTGATCAGAAACTGGAATGGACTGCCCAGGGCAGTGGTGTAGTCCCCATCCCTAGAGGTGTTTAAGGACAGACAGACTGTGGCCCTTAGTGCCCTGGTCTGGCCTGGCCAATGTGGTGATGTTAGGCCATAGGCTGGGCTTGGTGAGCTCAGAGGGCTGCTTCAGCCTCAAGTCTGTGATTTGTATAAACTATACTGAGAAAATGCAAAACTTCTGATACCATAAGCTACCTATTTACTTGGACATTGGATGCTGGTACTACCATAAATAAGCATTTTCTGTAGCAGGCAAAGCCCACTTTTCAAATGTACCATCTAAATAAGAAATAATAAGGTACCATCTAAATAAGAAATAACAAACTGAGAAAAAAATGACTTAAGAAATAAGAAACTGTATGTGTATGTAAAAGAAGTCCCAGTGCCTTTCTCTTCTGCGGATAGAAAATCTGCTACCGGCATTTGCAAAAGGTTGCTGAGACCTCAGGAGCATGACTTGAAAATCAGGTTAAAACAACTGGAGCTGGGGGGAAAGTCAGACACTTGAAAAAAAATGCTGGTAGTACATGAATGTCCCCTCTCAAGGTTCACCGCTGTTTTATCCAGCACACACCCTAGCTGTTCCTAGCCTCCCCCTGTCACCTGTGGCAGCATTAACCTTACTCTGCAGAATGCTAACGCACTGGAATCAAGCTGTCTTTAAATGTGGCTAAAAATCTACAAAGTGCAGTTCCTGTCCCATCTAGTTACTTATAAAGATTTGTCAGTTAAAACAACATCTCAACGAGATTGTATGTGGTTCTTGAAATTTAATATCCTAACTGTGCGGAGAACCATTCGCAGTTGACTTGTGGCACCCTTCTTCTCTCCTTCCCATCAGAACCGTGCGTTTCATCTGCACTTCCCCTAGGTGCCTGCCTGGGAATATGACTGCAGCAGCTGTTTCCCCCCCGGTCACAAACATCCTCCAGACCCTCTAACCAGACAATAATGAAGAATAAATGCCTAGTGTGCCAATCTGGTAGATTAGATTAAACAATTGAGCACATCCAAAGAAATTAAATGTCGCCCAATAATTCTCAATGGCTTGGAAAACTGAAATGGGGCGGGGGGGAGGGCGAGGGCTGTGTGTCTATAGATCATGGAGTAAAATGTCGATAGATTCATTCAGAAACAAGTAGTACCTGAAGCAGCTAACCATCAGAGAATTTCTAAGAAATGAGAATGTCAGAACCTGACTGACAAAGCATCACCTAGATCGTCACCTTCATGAGTGTTGTCTGTGTGATCATTGGTCACCTCTAACTGTTCTCAAGATGCTTATCCCAACACCACACTCTTTGGAAAACTGGATCAGTGTCAACAGCAAAACCAGCTCTGGGCAAAAAGAGGAACCTGGGTGTAGGTCACGACAGAGGGTCACTGCCAATTTTTAGGGCAGCTCTGTACTCAAGCTCATAACTGCCTGTCCGAGCCCCAACACACTGCTGTGAGCTCGGGGCACATCAGGACATCCTGTGGCTTTGCTAGGAAGGAGCAGGGATAGTGGTTGCATGTGCGTGCATGATATATGGGAGTTGATCACCCTCTGCTTCAAGATCATTGAGCCTCTCCATGCTAGAGCTTATGAAAAGATATTTGTGCTGTCCTTAACTTTCTTCTTCCCACACTTACAGGAGGCTTTTGGATGCTGTTTGAACAACATCCATCCCCTCTCCTCCTAAGGGGTTATTTAGTCCTAATTGCCTGACGTTTACTTGGCTTCAGATCTTCGAATGAACATAAAGCCAGCAGGAAAAAAGATCTGGCATGATTTCATCATAGATGTGGTGATGTTATAGATTATCCTATTTATTTTCATTGTCACATGAGCAATGAAGAAGCAAGAGTTTAGAGAACAGTCCTGAAAAGGAAACTCTCTTTATGTTAAATAGTTTTAAAAATTTAAAAACTCTTACAATTAAAAAACAAATGAAAACCCAAAAACCCACCACCAAAGAATCCAAACAACTTCAGTAGCAGTGTTGAAAATGTTCATTTACCAGTTGCTGTGTCTCCCAGGTCAGCTGGTAAGTAATTAGGGAGAAAGCAGAAATAGCCCCTCCTCAGGAATGGAAGTAGTCAGCAAAACCACAAGGATATTCTGCTCTCTGAGAATTAGCAGAAATAACATTTGAAATTGTGTAACTTTCCAATTTTGCTTTCACCTCCCTCATCTCCTCTAAAGAGCGGATGAGGGAAAGGCTGTGGATGCTGTTTACCTAGAATTTAGTAAAGCATTGGACACAGTCTCCCACAGCCTTCTCCCAGAGAAAAACTGGCAGCCTATGACCTGGATGGACCCTACCCTGTGCTGGGTAACAAAAATAGTTGGGTGTCTTGGCCCAAAGAGCTGTGGTTGATGGAGTTAATGCTGGCACCTGGTTAACACCTGGGGCAGTGGTGTCCCCCAGGGCTCAGTGATGGGGCCACTCCTGTTTAAGATACTTGATATACTAGGTGCAGCTTTGGACACACCACCACAAGAAGGACATTGAGGTGCTGAATCAGGTCCAAAGAAGGGCCTGGAGGACAGGTTTGATGAGGAGCAGCTGAGGGAACGGGGTTGGTTTATTGCAGAGAAAAGGGGACTGAGGGGAGACCTCGCTGCTTTTTCCAACTACCTGAAAGGAGGCTGTAGAGAGATGGGGGTCAGTCTGTTCAACTGAGTAATGAGTGATAAAACAAGAAGTTGAACCAAGGGAAATTCACATTAGATATTAGAAAAGAAAAAATTCCTGCAAAGGAACTGCACACATCGGAACAGCCTGCCCGGGAAAGTGGGGGAGTCCTCATCCCTGCAGGTATTTAAGAGTTGTGTAGACATGGTGCTTAGGGGTATGCTTTAGTCTAGGGCTGGTCACTGTTAGGCTGGTGATTTGATTCAATGGCTTGAGAGGTCTTTTCCAATCTGGGCCATTCTGGGATTCCATGATACTTCCTCTCAGTTGGCTGCATCACTTTTTTCCATTTGAAGATATTCCACTAGTTTTGTAAGAATTTACTAACATGATGCAACATACACCTGTTCCTTGAGGTGTGGTTTGAGCTGCTGTGATGGTATGTTTTCCGTGGTGGTAGCTGGATATGCACATTATGAATGCCTGGAATACTTTAGTCTGGGCTCTCCAGGGACCGTCTATTAGGGCCAGTGCAGATGGTTCCCTGAATTAACTCCAAGTCCATATAAAGTTTTGTTTGCATCCTGGACACCAAGTGAACAGGGTATTAAATATTTTGTCCAGGCCAATTCTGACTCCAGTGTTTGTTTATGGGTCTGCATTCTGGTTTCCATTGGCAGACACAGATCAGTAGTCAATTTGTGCCCAGAAGCTGAAGTTACTGGAAATTTGAGAATGGTCTCCTTTTCTTAGAACGAACCCCCAACAAAACTCGGGATACTTTTTGGATGCAAATGCTTTCATTTACCTTTCTAGTTGATGCTCATCTCACTGGTCATTTCAATATTAAAGTTTATTATCACAATACCCTTGTTAGAAGTTTGACTCTTTGGCTCTGACGGAAACAGAGGGGAGATGTGCAAAGAAATGGTCAAGCTGCATTCTACTGCTAAACATGTCACACTGGCAATTTTACCTGCAGCCAGATATCCCACACCAGTCTCATCAGCACATATGGCCCCATTTCTCACAGGTGTATGTGACCTTCAGTAGGCTTCTCTGGCACACTGCTAATGACACGAAGAATGTGGCGATTGTAATAACTTTTTTGGAAAGAAATCATAAATATTGGTAGATCCAAGTTTGATTAACTGCAGATTCTTTCTTTTAAAAATGTTCTCGATCTCTTGGCGGACCTAAGAAAGTAGAAATCTGTATGCCTGCTGTATTGATGTGCTGTCTAAAACACATATCCCCTGGGAAGTTGTACTAATTGGTGCTATAATCAGTATTGTAAAGTTCATAGTAAGCAATCATAACTGAGGCTTCTTCTTCTGTTTGTGCTTCATTCGCATTATTTGAGGTATTAAGCTAAAAGCTTGCTAATTTTAAAATTCTGAGAGTTTTCTTTGCTCAAATATGTTAGTAATACATATGTTGAGAACTCAGCTGGCCATTTGATTGTCCTACTCCAGAGTAATTCTCTAGTTAACAGCTCACAGTTCACAGAGGCTGTGTTCACCTCCTGGAAGCATGAAGGGGGCTGTTTGGGATGACATGGCAGACAAATGGGGTCCTCAGAGCCCAAGGCAAGCTAAATCCTCCAATAGGTTAAAGGCATTGATGGCTTATTACATAAACAGTACCAGGATTTTATCATTTGCACTGCGGGCTTTCACATGCTCTAGGGAAATTGCTGGAATTATTAAAGGACATGGGAAATCCTAGCAAGCAAACTGCTACCTTCACAAATATTTTTCTCCTTGCATCTAATTCCATGCAGATGTGGAAGACAAATGGCCAAGACACTTGCATTTGCATGTCTGCTAAAAAGTGAGTTCAGGTGGGGTTTTCTTTTTTAATGCCGTTTAATACCCTTTTTTTATACCTGTTGGTAGCTGTAGGTGCTTTGGGTGTTCTGCACAGCGTGGCGATAAACACAACAGCCAATGGAATTCATGTCCCTGTCTCTTAACGCAGTCTTTTACGATTCTTCCCTTGTCATTTACTCTGTGAAAGCTCCTATGGATCAAATTATGCCAGGAGAGACTGCCGGACCATTAAAATGATTCCATTGTTTTCTTGCTTGGCCTGACAACAAAACAAACTTCCCCATTTTAGACACTTTCGCCCTAGAAATGCATCTGAAATTCTGGGGGCCTCTCTTAGCCTGACTAATATAAAAGTGTTCTATACATCCTGTGTGGTCAAAACATTTAGGAAACCGGCAGCATTTCTGCCCTTACGTAACTGGAGACGCTGTTCTGTTTGCGCCGTACATTGAATAGATTTGAATATCCGTTATGCCAGGAGTGTACCTGGAGAAGTCCCTAGTTGTTTGGAAGTCATATCAGCCTTGACTGCTAAGAAGCAGAGGGAGTTTTACTCCACCTCGAGAGAGGAGAATACTGGATGAGCCTAGTATTTATGTTGTAGAAGATGAACAGGAAAATCTCAGTGACTTTGATTTTTGTGACCTACACCCCATATGCCTACCATTACCCACAAATCCACTCAACCAAGCCATAGACGATGTTATCTGCATCTCATTTATAACTTCTAATGTGTAAGGTTGGCATCACTTTAAACATTTCATTACTGTGGAGGGGGAAGGGATCAAAGACTGGTACTGGTCACACTCTCAGAGTTGGTTAGTTGGGGTTAATCTCCCTTTTAAAGATTTTTTTTTCTGTGGATTGAAACTTGAATCTCTAAGACAACAGATGTGCAAAGGTTTGAACTACCTGTTGTGAACTATCCAAGAGCTATTGGATGTTGAGTATCCTTGGAAAACGAGAAGGGAAAAATTATTGTGAGAAGAAACAGAGTCCTGGGGCAGGTAAAGACAGATCAAACGTTCTATTTTTGCAGATGAATGAGGAAGCCTGGTCTATGAATAAGTTAAAGACATCAGAAATAGAGTCAAAAAGAAGGGGAAAGACTAAAATTTATCAGAAATGGGAGAGTAAAGCAGAGTGGCTAATAAAAGGTTTACCCATCAATCTTCAGTTATATTTGAGCATATAAAAATGAAAGGCAGTAAAGCTTAATGGTGGTTAAATAGCAAAGGGACTTCAGACTGTGAACCCCCGAGTCCAAACTGTCTGATAAGAGTAAATGTAGAAAGTAGGAAGCCAAAGTGTGAAAACAAACTCTTTAAGCATCTTGGAGGAGAAACATAAAGGCTATAGAGTGGCAAGAGGGTGACAAGTAAATAATGGCAAAGCATAATTAAAGATTGCTGCTGAGGAGCTCACAGATGTCCTTCTATCAGTCTTCTCTGGGGAAGCTGCTGGGAAGTAACAATTTTCCTCAAGCAACAAGGATGCTGTGATCTGGGACTTGAATGCATTTTCATAGAATCACAGAATTATTGAGTCTGGAAAAGATGTCTGAGCTCATCCAGCCCAGCCCAGCCCAGCCCGTGACCTAACATCACTGCATCAGCCAGACCAGGGCACTAAGGGCCACAGCCAGGCTGTCCTTCAGCATCTCCAGGCACGGATGGGGAATCCACCACTGCCCTGGGCAGTCCAGGCCAGGCTCTGAGCACCCTTTTCATGAGGAAGGGCTTCCTAACAGCCAACCTAACACTCCCCTGGCAGCATCAGGCCCTGCCCTCATCCTGGCACTAGTTGCCTAGGAGAAGAGCCTGACCCCCACCTGACTGTGACCTCTCTTCAGAGAGTTGTAGACAGGGAGAAGATCCCCTCTGTGTCTTCTCCAGGCTAAACACCCCCAGCCCCCTCAGCCTCTCCTCATCAGCCTTTCCCTCCAGTCCCTTCCCCAGTCTCCTTGCCCCTCTGCATCCGTTTCACCCCCTCAGTCTCTTCCTTGAAGGGAGGGGCCCAGCACTGCCCCCAGTACTCAACGTGAGGCCTCCCCAGTGCCCGGTGCAGGGGGGGAATGGCATCCCTAGTCCTGCTGACCACACTCTTGCTGATACAAGCCAAGATGCCACCTGGGCACAGTGCTCGCTCCTGTTCAACTGGCTGTCATTTTGCAGGAAGCAGATCAGCTGAGGGCTAACAGGACACCAGACCCAGGCCACAAAATTGCTGAGGGCTTGGGGTTTCGCTGTAAAGAAGCCTCGCTGTAAAACATTCCCATGTAGCAGCCTCCATGCACCAGACACAGTGCCTGTAGCAGATATTTTTGTAATGGAGATTAACGTGGTGTCTTTCAATATCCTCTAAAAGGAAGGGTGACCCCAGCGAAAAACAACCTGATGTTCCCTACTGCTAGGAAAACCTGTAAAAGCAACCATTATACTTTCAAAAAACCACTTGGCAGTGGGCATGAACTGAAAGGGGAAAACCTGCCCCTCTCTGAAGGAAAGATGGACCTCTCTAGTCACCTGATGCTTCACATTCACAAATAACTGTGAAGAAAGTACGGAAAGAATGAAATGGGGCATAAGGTGATGTTAAGTTTAAACATGTTAGTGGCCAGAAAACAGAAGCTGCTCTGAATCTAAATCCAGCACTCCAGCAGTCAAATGACTCTTGAAGTGATTAATGTGGGGATCTGGGGTGCTCCTGGTTCTGTTCAGCCTCTCTAAGCAAACCAGTGGGCCAGCACAGGCACAGACTCCCTGGAAGGGCAAGCTCCATGGTGTCTTCAACCAGCATACGTTCTCCTGAACCTCTTTTACTCAGCTGCAAATGAATTTGCCGCACTGATCTCCAGCCCTGGCCTGTGGTTACCTGTATGTGGCAGAAATCGGTGGTGATGCTTAGGTTCCCTCAGTGTTATCTCAGAAGCCCCTTCCCACTCAGCTCCCATCACCTTGTTCTTTGATTTGATTTGATTTGATTTGTGGAAAAGCAGAGGTAAGCAGCTTACTTGTAAGGCGCTGGGGGAAACCTATGCTTCTGCCAGACCCCGAGCTCCCCAGCAGGCTACAGGAGGTGGAGCAGAAGTGCAGGACCTCTGCAAGACAAGTGAATGGGTGGACAACAGCATGAGGAAGGTGCTGTTGGTAAATGCACATTACTGTGTACGGAAGGTGGCCTTTTCATTGGTGAGTTGCTGCTGCTCTGAATGAAGGTTCGTATGTTATTGTAGTATCGGTTCACATACCAATGTAGTCTCAGATCAGTGAAAGCCTGTGCGGGACTGAACAGCAACCAAAATGGATGGAAAAACAGGTTAGAAACCACATGGGGGAAATGCAAAAATGCACAGTTCTGTTTTAGAAATAAGCTGTTCCTTTTTTTTTTTGAAAGTGCCGTTTGCATTCCTTCTCACCACATGTGAAAGGAGACAGTCAAAATGCAGGTCATTTTAGGGATGAAGCAGGAGAAGTATGGGCTTTCACACAGAAGCAATTTCAACTACAAGTGACACCGCCATAGCTTTGGGTACTGCAGTTAGATGTGCAATTCTTGAAATATTGGGGTATCTTATAGAATTACGGCTGGAAAGGACCTCTAGGATCATCAAGTCCAGGTGCATCTTGGTGGTGTGTAATTCTTGAACTTGAGGAGAAGTGGCAGCTAACAAAAACAGTAGCACAGTTCTTACCAAGCTTTCGTGAATTAGCTTCTGAAAAACTAGAGGTCAAAACTGAAATGAAAGCAATGTGGCCTCCCAGGGCCTGGCAGATCAACAGCACAGATGGGGGAGGCTTGCAGTACCTGTGAAAAGGTGGTGTAGGGGTGTTTCGATTTTAATTGCAGTCAGCTCATCCAGATTTACACATGTGTAAAAAAGCGGGGGGGGGGGGGGGGGGGCCTTTGGGGGG
>VZRI01014031.1:131493-154402 GCA_013397515.1 Upupa epops | reverse complement strand
TTTTGCATTAGTTGCCATTGTTGCATTAGTTGCTTTGCTGCATCCTTCAAGCAGCTAATAGAGACATTCCAGCTAAACACCATCCTCTGAGCAAGTCATCTCTGAAAATCACTGAAGGCCTGGTCTCGGGTTTGTACGTGGATGCCATTTGCCAGTTCTGCACCATTCCCAATCTGATGATAGCAACTGAAGGTGTAACCACACTCATGGCTTTGACAGTGCCGTTTGGTCTGCTGCGACAGAAATCTACTTGCAGCTGCTAGTTTTAGTCCTGTAAGTGCCCTTTTTGTGAATCCACTTTACAATGTCGTTTCACATGCTCTGAGTGTATACTGATGCTCCTTGTCATGCAAAACGTCCACAGCAGAAAGTATCTCTGCTGACCCATCTGCCAAACAGACCACACAGCAGCTCATCTATTTTGCCAGGGAGAGAGATCATGGAAACTACAGACAGCAGCATATCTTTTCTTTCTCTGCTTTGCTTTTATTCTTTTTTTCCTGTAATTCAAGCGAGTTTTTGGTGGTAGTAATTGATACAGCCTCTGACACAGATTGACGAGGCTGGTACAGCTTTCCGCTAGCGACAGTGGAGGGGTAATGCTAAGCTCATGCATTACCATTTTGGCAAAAAAGATTGCGAGTCCTACTGTGAAAATCCTATTTTCCATACAGAAGAAGATTCACAGGGATTGATGAATTTAAACGGAGTGAGGTTGCTGGGACCGGGATGAGCTGTAGTGCTTGTAACCCCACCTTCTTTTGCCCTCCTCAGATATGCCAGAGTATGGTTGAAGGAACAGCAAGAGCCAGAGGCCACCTCTGACTGACTGTGAGCTCAGTCCCTCAATTCTGGGGTATGAGTCAGTGTCTCAGTGTCCAGGTGCAGACTGTAACCTGCTGTTTTATCTCAGCACTCCCAAACGGCCTTTCTTGCTGCTGAAAGGAGATGCCTCTCTGGTGACCCAGCATGGAGCACTTCACTGCTGGCTTCAAGAGTGAGCTTGTGATGAGACCAAACCTTGTGATCAGTCCAGGCTGCTGAGGAAAAGTTGTACCAATGTGGTTCAGCTGCAGGGAAGTGTCTCGTAGTCTGGTCTTTCAGCGACATTTGGGGTTATAGGCAAGTTCCTCTCCACTGTGCTTTGCTGCAGTGTGTGTACTGATGCTGTTGAGCCTGTCATTAAACCCCACAGGGTTCTACTGCTCCTGAACCAGCACATGGGTTGGACTTAGAAAACGGTACTTTCCTCTGCAATAATTCACTAGACCTTAAGTTTGTCTTTGCACAAATCAGCCTGAATTGCTGCCTATGGCTCTTGAATCTCTTTTTGCATGAATTTATTGTGTCTGAAGTGGTCATCTAGTTTTGATCAGACAAGGTGGATGGCACAGGCAGGGCAGCTGTCACAAAAAGACTCTCTGAGGGATGCTTCAAACTGCTTTCGCTCCAGCAAGTTAACTCATAAGAAGAAGCATGGAAGAGGGGAGGCTCAGACTGGAATTCAGAAGGAAGCTCTTCACAATGAGGGTGCTAAGACACCAGAACAGGTTGCCCAGGGAGGTTGTGGCTGTGCCCCAACTCCCTGGAAGTGTCCAAGGCCAGATTGGATGGGGCCTTGAGCACCCTGGTCTAGTGGGGGATGTCCCTGCTCCTGGCAGGGGGGTTGGATCGAGATGATCTTCAAGGTCCCTTCCAGCCTGAACAATTCCATGAATCTATGAATGTGTGGATTAAAAAAGAAAAAAGCTATGATGACACCAAACACCGTTCACCTCACACCTTACTTGTCAGAGCTCTTCGCGATCCTTTTGTGCTCATAGTGAGAGGCTTGTCTCAGACATGTTTCTCCTGCTAGTTCTCTCTTTGACGCTGTTTAAGTGTGCAAATATTTTTGAGTCGGCTTGGAGCACCTCTGTGGAAGCTGCCCAGTGAAGACCTGCTTTATCTGGTTTTTAACTTCGGCAGAGTTTTGTTAGAGGGAATGGCATTTTCCCTGCTGACAGCTGCTCCAAGCTGAACTGTGTACGTGTGTCAAAGAAAAGTGAGGTAGCCTGTGGAGTAAAGCTAGTGGGGAATACATTGGGATGGCATTTTAGCACTTTACTTTTCCTCTAGGAAGACTTGCTCCATGTACTGTGTCTTCATGCTTGAGAACCACAATCCCAGAACTGACCAAGCGTTATTTGGTTGAAATAAGCGGGTCTGTCAGCCTGATGTTGGCGATGGGCTTCTAGCTACCCTCACGAAAATCTTTTGAAGCCTGTCCAGCTTGTAAATGCTAGGGGACAAAAATAAATAAAAATAATTAGAAATAAATCTTTTTCCTTGCACTCGGCATTATGTGTGAGCAGTAGCAACGCTCTCCACAACTCCTGCTGGTGCTGGGCCAGAGGATGGTGGTCTCCTCCAGCTGACCTGTCTGGTTGCTGTGCAACACCCCTATCAAGTTCTGCTACTAGTTCTTCTCCAACTGTAGGGCCAGAAAGAGAGAGCGAGCTGTGGTCACCTTTTATGCTTCTGGTACCACTTTTCCCCCAGCAGTGTCTGAAAACCTGTTAAAATCTTGTGGGTTGCTAGTAGCGCTAGTCATGCTAATACTAATTATTTTGAGCTAGGCTTTTAGAGGGTGGTGAGGAGACCACAATGCTATCATAAGGCAGTGATGGACATGTGGTGCATGTCCTTGTCTGAGTCAGTTTGACTTGGTGCAGAAAGAATGAGATAAGTTTTGGATTTTGAGCTTTTAACATCTGATTGTACATATGAACATGCACAAAGTTGTCGTTTCCTCCTGACCTCTTACCATGCATGTGAGTTAAGTAGCATGGCTGAATATGCCCATGGATGCTTCTCACAGAGAAGAGCAGTTTAAAGTCCATTGCCTTCACTGCAAATTTTTGACCAGAATGAATTTTTTTCTAGACCTGAGGAATTAAAGTCAAGAACCACCACCAATAACTAAATATGGCACTGATATCTTCTTTCTGTTAACTATAATGTGGAAAGTCAGCGCTGTGATCAGTTCAAGCGATGCTCACCATAAAAGAGTCTGCAAATCACTGAACAGAAGAGAACACGAACAGCTAGTGTGCTTTGCAGGACTTTTTGATTATGGGGATCTGCAGAAGTGTGCAACAGTTTGCAGGACAGATGAATATTACAGGACGTCTCACTTATTTGACAGGTGCCACCACAAATGTTCTCTGCTCTGTATTTTACATGTGAACAGTGGAAATGAGTGCAGCACTCTGAGAGAGGAAAATATGGAAGTCAGTTTCAGAAACAATAATAGCACTTGGTCTGTAATTCCATGTGATAATCCAGAGTGTCTGGTATAATAGTGTATGTAAATAAAGCCTGGGCAGGTTTTCCATCTGCATAGTACGAAATGGTGAGACAAGGCCAAGTCCTGGGTATTAAGCCCCTGAGCAATACTGAGTGAAAGCACTGACATCCCTGAGATCAGTGAATAACATTTTGTGGACACAGTAAAGCACACTGGAGAGGCTCAGAGGGTTAGCCATGAGTTAAACCAAACAGGTTGTTTTCCAAGGGGATCCACTGAATTTTACCATTTTAGCCATGATGCTGCTTAGACACAGAGTTGGCGGTTGCAGCTTTCTGTCATGTCCCTCATACTGAGCACTGACTGCAGCTGGTGCTCGGTTGGGTGTAATCCCCATGCTGAATTATCCCTTAGACAATAGGGATGAGAACAATTTTTGTCTGCTTTTGCCTCCATATCAACGCTCACTCTAGGATCCCAAGCCTGGCTGAGCTTCTAAGCAGTTTGGCAGCACAAATAAACATAACTGCAGCCACAATTTACTAAAGATGACAGAGACACAGCCACCTCGCAGACATTTTAAATCCTCTTAATATTTCCGTTTATTTGTTTCTAATCCCGAGTGCCATAGAGTTCATGCAATGGATGTGGAATGTGAAAGATGGGGACCTTCGGTCCTTTTAACCAAATGGGAGAAATAAAAAACCAAAAAGTTTCCTGCTCAGATCCCCAACTGCTTTCTTACTGCTGAACAGTTTAATTTCAAAGCTCACGCATTGCCTCTGAAATCAAGGCTCCTGTTTGCTTGCTGAGCAGTGTCCAAGAGCATGTTGGTATGGAAAAGTCTAGGGAGATTTTCCGCTACTCATGTACCTTCTTGCTACCATTTCAATTTTGAAAGAGAGCTGATGGCTGAGTCAGTGGGATAAGAGAGAATTCTGTGGTCTGGTCCTTCCCTTATTGAATGGCAGGTGCTGTCAGTATCTGGAGCTTTCTCTTTGTTTCAGCTGATCCTGGAAGCTTTGGGGTTCTTTCCGAGTGATTGACTTCCAAGCATCTCTCTTGAAAAGAACAATTTATTTTTATTTCTAGCGTCTCGATTCTTTACAGAAAGTCCTGTCACAAGGAAGGATTACCTTTTTTTTCTTTGTTCTGATGTAAAATACAGAATATGAAAGAAAAACCTCACCTGGTGTCTGGAGTGAATGGATAACTGTGGTAACCAAAAGTGTGAACTTTCCCAAGCCCCGAGGAATTATTGCTGTTGTGCTATTTCTTACATAGGGCTACATCCTGCCTTCCTCATTAATTGAACACAACTGCTAAAACATCCTTTACAATAAGCACTTCTTCATACCAGACGTATTTCCTGGATCTATAAAACAGCTTTTAGAAAGGGAGAATTGTATTTAAGGAAGACATTAATATAGTTCCACAAAATTATGCTTGCTGACATATGGAGCACTTTTTGAATAATTCACTTTGAAATTAACACTGTAATAGCATTTACCTTTTAAGCACTATTTACTGGAGCTGCAAAAAACTGTTCTCTGGAGATGAGGATAGCAGCAAATACCAGCCATTCAGACCTTCCTTCTTTTATGGTCAGCTGTTTTCAGCGAAGAAAACCAGTAAGCAGTGAAAATGGTAAAAATCAGAGGGGATAAAGGCTAGCCTTTAGCTCCTCCACCATTAGGCTTCACACGTTCATGGCACTGGTTTTGGCAGCACAGAAGGCTGGCTGAGGGTCTGCCCTCTGACACATGATCCTGCACCAGTTTTCTCCCCCCTCATCCACAGTGACATGAATGTGTGGGTGACTGAGCCATAAACCGGCTCACTGGAGTGATCTGTTTTAAGTTTAATCCTTAGAAAAACTGGGATTATTTAAACACAGATAAATTGCACGGTGCGATTTGCAGTGCTCCCCTGCAGGCAGCCAGCAGGCATCCGCTGCTCTCGCCACCAACACTGCCATGACGAGTGCCCAAAACCTACTCCAGCGAGTTCGAGTAGTAGTACCCATTTTCAATGTTTGGATCCATATTTCTCTTCTTCCCTTCCACCTTTCTGCCATGGCTGGAGTTGCTGACCTGGATTAGGCAGGAGGAAAGAAGGGATGCCAGAGCTGGTGCCCATTGGTTTGCAGATTTCTTCACTGGCAGCCACATGTGCTGATAGCATCATCGCTGCAGCTTCATCTTCCTGCGGTGCACTGATTACTCAGGTTTGAGTCAACTCCAGGTATGAATTATAAGGAAAACATGGGATCCTGGGGAAGTACTTTTCTGCTGGTTTAAAACTGCCTTTGATGCGAGTTTTTCTGATGGACGGTGGTTACTCCAACCGCTGACTTTTGGAGGCGTAGCGCCAAATTCTGTATTCATTCAGTACCTGTTTGGCACTAGCACCCCAATTATTCTCAGAACTGCCATATGATGTTGTTTGTTGGCTGTGATGACTCTGTCGATGAGGACTGCTCAAGCTGCAGCTGATGGGTTTTGCTGAGTAGGCAGTACAGAGAAGAAATGTATAACCTCATTTCTCCTTACAGTTCAGGCTGACCCTTTCTGTTGCCCATTTTGGCTAGTTTCAGCATTGCCAGCCCCAAACATGCAGAAAGTTGTGTCACCTCATAAAAATAGTGAGTTTGGTTTCGCTTTAGGTACTGGTGGGTTTTATTTTGATTGGTAAACCATAAGATAGAAAAACATAAGATAGATGTAGAAACTACTTAGAAATGTGCAGCCTGAGCTCTTCTCCTAGTCAGAAGATTGCAGGAACTGAGACCCTACCACACTCTGCCACAGCCAGCTCAGGCTTCTGGTAAGCTGGGAAAGTTGGCACTGCCATAATACTCAGCCAAGAATAACCTGCACAAAGAGTCTTACATCTTCACTTAGCTGAAATGTAAACCCACTTATCTGCACTCTCTTTCAGGTATTGCAGGCACAGTGCATTGTGGCAAGAGTAAGAAATTGTCTGGTTCAGACCACTAATGGCCTTAGAAACTCTTGTCTTCAGCAGGAATCACAAGTTCTGCATCTCTGCATGAGTGGAGAAGTGGATAATAATATCTAGATCTGTCTGAATTCTATATATCCCAGTGGGATCAAGTTCGATTCCCTCCCTTATTTACACTGATACAAGGAAAGCATTTCAATTCTCCAAATGCTCCCTCATGTGGCTTCTTAGCACTAATACTGAAACATTTATGCATTCTCGGAGATTGGAACTCTATGCCAGGAAATGGGCTGAGACAACGTAAGAGGTATTTCATGTGATCTTTGACATTAGAAAACGACGGTTCTGGATCCTACATGTGAAACGTTTCACTTCTTGGCTGTTAAAGCAGCTGAAACGCACTCATGTGTCCTCATGACTGGGTGAAGGGAGAGATCTGTGTTTTGCTAGCTTTACCTGCTGGACAGTGTCGCTGGTTGGCATGGCAATAGAGAAAAGGTAAACACCTGCAAACACTGGGACTACTTTGGTGGAAGTAGAAGTCCAGTGTACAGAGAATCCAAGGAGAAGTATTTTTGGTGAATGCATACCTCACTTCCACAGTATCGGTAAGAAATTAAATGCAGAAGGTAAAGAGAAAAGGAGGTGGAGGGAGGCAGGTGTGCAATTGCTTTGAAACTGCAGAGCAGAGAAGGATGTCTTTCTCCTTCACCATGATTTGTGAGATGCTCCTTCAAGCTCTGACACTTCCTGTTTGGTTACAACAGGAAAAGCCACGTGTTGAACCTTGGGGATAAGGTAGCGCAGCAATTTGTGAAAGAAATGTGTTTATTTCCATACATCTTAATGGCCTAGTCAGCTGGTGACCTTGCGCAGCATGGTGTCTTTAAGGACAGCTATGTGTCAGAGCTATTCTTGGCTCTGCCTTTTCTAGTGCTACTGCTGGCATTGCGTGATGAGTGGGGCTCCACCTCTGGGCAGCTGAACCTGGGGAGGTGGGAACAGATGCCATGTGGGCTGAAGGCTTTTCCCTGTGCTGTTATTCCCATGCTGAACTGTAATGTTAACAAGCAAGGAGTGACTAAAGCCTGGCAGTCTTCTATTATATGAAAATCTCCAGAAAAAATAAGCATCCCCCCCTATACTTGAATATCAGAGATACTTGACAATGGAAGTTGTAAATTTGATCAGAGAATAGATTGCTCAAGAGATTCCAGGCTCAGCAAACACCTCTTGCCAGTTGTTTACACTGAATACACACAAGGAAGCAGGAAGGTACAGGTGTGCTTGAAAGCCCAACTGTGACAAAGAGGTGACAGGCTTAGGGAAAACACTCTGGTGTCCATCTTTAGAGCCCTCACCTGACCCTGCAGCATTTGCATGGTATGCAAAGGCACACACATGAGTGTTTTGGGGTGTATTTGTGGCCAAGGCAAAGGAACAAAGTATTGCTTCCATGTCACTTAGCCAGTCCAGAAACTCCTGCTTTACATCTTCTCTGTCTCACATGTCCCCTTTGAAAAGGCAAGTTTTACCTTTGAGGTGGTTGATCCTGCAGTTGCCAAGTCCCTAAAAAAGGAGCAAGGTTCAAAAATTAAAATTAATGTGTTTCACACTGGAAAAAATATTTATTTCATCAAGAAACACTGCATTTTGGTTTTGAGCTTTTTTTTTAGGCCTTGACAAATAAAGCTCTCTGGTCCATGAATGGTTTTTTTTGAACTTGGATGAAAACCTAGCAAAAGTGAGAGTCATCTGTGAGTATTTTGGGAACACAGCTCTGCAGTTTAATCAGAAATGTCACCCAGTCTTTCTCAGGAGGATGTGGTAGGTGGCCATGTGGTCCACATCCAGATGCTGTTGTTGAAAAGGTTGCAGAAACATACAGTGTTGAAACCTCCCCAGTAAAACTCTCAGCAAGATGATGCTGTGCCTGTAGGCACCCAGCAAAACGTGCTCAGTGTGCACTCCCAATGTTTGGTATCACTGCTAGCTCCTTGGGGAAATAAACCAGTGCCAGAAGTAATGCAACTGTCTGGGGCCAGGGAAAAGTTTTGTGTGATGGGAGATAAACATCAGTTACTTGCTGAGATCTCCATGTTATTTAAAACACTGGTCATCAAATACTTTGATTTGGATCACAGGCAGAAAACAGCACAGTGTCGTTTCTTTGGGAGTGCTTAGTGCTTTGTCTTCATCCAGTTTTCTGACCTGTTCTTTGGGTAGCTGAAGTTTTGTACTAATTGTTGAAGCATAGCCAGCATAGCTTGGGGAGTCTATGTTGATAGGGAAGACTGTTTTCTTTCCCAGGAATGCATCAGACATCAGGGGTTACTGTTGAACATTAAGGATGGAGACTTTCTGAAAGGGCAAAGTAGGAAGCTATTACAGCTTTGTTGGTAGTAAGCCCCATTCATTGTGAAGAAACGTTCATAGTAGGGTGAAGCTGAGAAAAAGGGCTGAGTCTGTCCCATCTTAGAGGAGACTGCAGACAAAGACCCAGAAAAGCATCTGCTCCTAAAACTACCCAGAAAAAGGCTTCAGGACACACTTCATGAGATACTTCTCAGGTTTGGACTGTAAAATATAAACAGGTCAATGATTAATGACTGGGACTGACCTTTCCCAGAAGTAGTGCCAGGTTGATTTATTATGGCAACTACTGGCCTTTTCTTGGTGAAAGCACAGTAATGTATGGGGTGTCCCAGGCAGAAGACAGAAGTTAGTCTGATAAACTTTTCAGACATCTGCCAAGCAAACTCTGAGGGGAATGGAAGTTAAACACTAAAAACCAGCAAAGGTCTTCCACTTGTGCTAATTCATGATGAACTCTGTGTTAATTACATCTGAATATGCAATAGCAGCATAAACAAAGGTTTGTTCCTCTGTTCTGGCCTACTCAGGTATCCTGGTTTCAGTAACATTGTGAAGTGTGGTCGCTGTGTTGGCATGAGATGTGGAAATGCATGAAATATGGAAATGCTGTGCAATACAGCAAAGCCATGGACATCAAGGCTCTTACCTTGGGAATAGTTTGGTCACATAAGAATTAGGAGCAAAGCTTCACCATAGCCTTGCTCTTGGATCATAGGAACAATGCTGAGTCAGAGTGGGTGAGAACCCCGTACCAAATCCTTTGGTACTTGCATTACTCACCACTTTCATTAGTCACTTAGGACCTCATCAGAGGTTACAATAGTCAGTGCTCACAAGTATTGCTCTGTGGTGGAACGGGTGACAGGGTCGGCCCATCTCTTCAACAGTACTGACTTTTGCCCTTCTTAAATTAACACCTTCTTCCTTGTGCTTGTCCCAGCCACAGTGCTAAGATGCAAACGAGTGGGACTAGCTGGTGAAAAAAACACATCTGAATAAAACTCACTGGGAGATCCTGGTAAACAGAATGCAAATGAAATATTCAAAGTTTCTTTGCAAAGCTGCTAGAGCAATCCACTTTACTGTTTTTGTTTAACTGGCTTTACACGCCAGTACAGTGTCCTCATAAATTTGCTGTGCTCCAACACCTGAATTTGTACGTGTGAAGTACCCAGAAATCACATCATTCATTCTTTTGTGTTTATTTGCATATTACTCGCACAAGGTCCTGAAAGCAATGTGAAAAATGTGTTTACATTGCAGGAATATTAAAAATAGACAACAGGAATTCTAACGCTGGGAATTAAGAGGGCTCAGGGACTCCTAACAAAGACAGCAAACACAACAGAATTGTAATTACTAACAAGACACACGTAATTCTCCATTTCTGTATCTCACATCCAGCCACGCCAGTACGTGTGTGACTGACTGCTTAGGAACCAATCCAACGAAGCAAACACCACCAAATCTCTGTTTGTCACTGTTTCTCACACCGCTTACACAGAGAAGGAAACAATGTGGTTTACCAAGCAGACATACACCCAAACCCCAAAATACCCCCAAACCACAACTACTTTTAAATTCTACCCAGTGTCAAAAATCCTAGCGACTGCCGAAAGTTTTCACCGGAATGTTTATTCACAGCAAACTTCCTCTTCCGCTCATTCACAAAGCAGAGGCTTTACAGTAGCCATAAGTTCTACATGCAGCTGCTTGACCACTTCTGGACAGGCTGGGGCTGCATCAGGGTACTTCAAATGACAGTCATGACCCAAAGGGCTGTGGCAGGTAAGGAGGGATGACAGAATCCATGATGAAAAGTGATTTCTCAGGCAGTGGTCCATGCTGCTCTTCTTCCCACCCATGCTTGTGTGGTGTATCGGCTCTCCACACGGCAGCTACTCATAACCTGGACTTTATGAGTGAGTAAAGCTGTAGCAAGTGCAGGTTTTGTTCAAACCTCAAACTACGAACTGGCAGCTCATCAGCTATGCTGTGAATGGCTGAGGCATCTCCACAGAGAGATGCTTGAAGGACAGCAGCCACAAAAAGCATCACAAGATAAACTGTTCCCTATTGTCCTTCAAGCCCTTAAAGCATATTTTAGGGAATATTTGTTGTGTGGACAAACAGGGCCACAGATACATCACAGTGCTTTAAGTACTAGCCAAAACATGTGGAAAGGGGCTTTGAAACCTAAGGCCATTAAAAAGGGTAAGAGGCTGCGTGGCTGAAATCCTGCACAGAGACAAACTTTTAAAAGCCATAACTGGAGCCTGTTGTAGTGTGATTTTTATTTCTTTTCTTTTACCAACCTGCTGGATGGTCATCAACAAAAACCCAGTGCGATGCTGCACAGTTTATTTTAGTATAATCAGAGCACATTTAAAAAATAGCTTGAATTAAACATCTGGGGGGAAAAAGCCAGACTACAGAAATCACAGTGCCTTTATTTAAATCCTAGCTTTTGGAAAGACTCGAGAGTGCGAAGCTAGCAGCACTGCCAACAGTCCGTGTCTCAGTTCCAATTAGTTCATTGTGAACCGTTAGCTTTGAATACCTGTGTAGAGGTCTCATTCAAACGAATTCTGCCATTGTGTGATGGGGCAAACACTACATGCAGCAGTTAGAAACAGAGACTGACCCCTCTCACCCACAGCAGCTTGTGGCCTCATTCTCCCAGGACAGTGGCTGGCGGAGGTTTTGCGCAAACTTGCTGGTTTGAGCAGCGGGTCACGCTCTCAGCCTTGATGAGGATTGTGCCATGGAAGTGGAATGGGAGTGGAGTGTTAGCCAGAGCTCTAGCTGATGTAAATCACACCACTCTCCAGCACTCAGCAGAGCGCCCTGCTGATGAGCTCTCCAAACTTCTGTTTTTCTTTGTGTTTTTCCTTTTGTGTTTTTTGAGCTGTGACCCCCAGGACCATAACCCGGGGATTTCAGCTCCTCTTCCTTTGCTGCCATCATTCCCAAGTTCTTCTAAACACAGAGTGCAGTCCTCTCCATGTTGTACCTGCAGAACAATCCGAGCTATTTCAACCTGAGTGTTTTCCACACTGTTGGGTTTGATTTTGAGGTAAAATACTGTGGATGTTTTACAAGTTCCGTCAGGAGAGTGATGCTCCCAAACCCGCACCTGGGCTGCAGAACCATCCGAGAGTCCTGCCTCTCACTTGGCTGCTGATCGCCTGCAGAAGCAGAACACATTGAAATAGCCTATAGCTGCTGCAGTCCACCTCACTGTGATGGTAACTGTGGTCTTATTTTCTCCTTATGTTCTTTTTATCAGTCCGTGGAAGAAAAAGCTAGCGCTGAAGTTAGAGTCTGTTGTGTAAATCAGAGACATGAGTTTTTATTTGGGACACCGTAGCACATGGAAATAACAATAAAATCAGTGGCACAGGCATTGCTTTGAGGCTTTGAGTCCAGATTTTTCTCTGTTACTGTGATGTAAATCTGGAATAATTGGGAGCTACTTGGTACTTCTGAATATTTTATTTTATGCTGGCTTTAGGGCAGAAGGACATTAAATGTAAGAGAGATCGGATCCTCAGAAGAGGTAAAGTAAGGAAAATGCAGAAATAATAGTTTAAAATAAAAAATGACAACTACTTTGTCAAACTTGGACAAAAATGCTTAACACCAGAGTTACTCTGTTGACTAAACAGAGGGAAGGAAGCAGTGGAGAAAGGATAAGAGGAGAGAAAGAGGTATTTTTCCAGGTAATCTGTTGCTGTGGACTGATTTGGGCGCTTCTAAAGGAAAATGCTGTGGGAGACAAGGGCAAGTCCTGAGTATGGATCTTCGAGGAAGCGATGCTGACTCCTGGAAGTTCACTGACAGCTTCTGGTTGTTATACCTGGAACCTCAGCCAAAAGGGCAATACAGAGATGAAAGAACATGTATTTTATGGCCAGTCTTCTGAACCGCCTGCCATATGTATTTGTAGGAGTTAATTGAAACACAGCCCGTCTGGAAGAGACTCTTTTCTTTCAGACTCCTCAAGTTTATGCCTGAAACCCATTAGTCACCAAGAGAGAACAAAGCAGAAGGGAGAGAGTAGCTAAGACAAGCCTGAAGAAAGAGAAATTATGACTAAGAAGAAACAAAAGGAGTAGAATATTTTCAAGATGGAAATGTTGACAGCTTTCAGTAAGAGATTTTGTTTCCTATTTGATGGCCAATTATTTAAAAATGCTAAGCCTTTGCATATGCGGTTGAGTGTGTACAGTGATAGCAACATCTTTGTAGTTTCTGCTTGCTGCACTCATAGATCTGCATACCTACGGGTCCAGGTCCCTGCCTTCAATCCCTGACTCACTTTCCAAACAGAAGATGGATATGCATAATTTCAACGGATTTATAGTATGTTCATTCCATATTAACTTAAGAGGCAGGTATGTTTTGCTTGAGTTTGTCTTGTAAGTGCTGTATCCAACCCACCTGTTGGCTTGTCAGCAGCCAGCTCTCCCCTGAGCTCAGCTATCAGCTGTTCCAGATACCGGCTGCAGACACTAACATCATTTTCATCATCCTTTTCTCATAAATTCATTTACAAGGAATGTTCTTATAGCCTTCAGAAGGCACCTTTCCAAGACTCCCACAATGAGAGCTAAGCACACTCCAGTTCACACCACACTTCATATATCTGCACTGATTGGGGAAGGAGATGTAAATGGTCTTTCATGTGTCTGTCAGTCTGTTCTGCCTAGAGGTGTCTGGTTTTAAGAAGGACAAACAGAACCACATCACAGCTTCAACATGGGTCTGTGAATGAGTGGCCGGATGGCTCACTGGGAAGCTTCACATGGGAAAAATCCCAAAGAGAAAACTGATGATGATTGTTAAATAATACAGACTGGCACAAGAGTGTATAAGTACCTATATGAATGTGCATCCCAATGAGTCTGCCCCATTATGCAAAATACTTTGCCTTTTCTATAATGACATAAAGTTAGAGTGACAAACAAGCCAGCAGTCCGCACAAGAAAACAAAGGAGTAATTACTTCACCTGGAAGTATATGCTTTCATTATTACTATTATTCTTTATTATCTTCCATTCTTGACAAAAAACAGACCATCCACTACATTTTGTATCAAAGAAGGCTCGATGGGGCCAAGCTCTGAGATGTACACAGAGGATTTAAGGTGCAATATGTAACACGAGCTTAAATACATAATAAATAAATTATGTAAATAAATAATAAAATTAGAATCATAATTCAATGAAGCTTAAGTATACATTAATTAATACAATTGGTAATTAATTAGTACAATAAATTCTGTTAGAGACTCTGATAGATCATCAAATGCTAAAGTAATTCAATTTTATTGTATTGTAGTGAGTTTAGTTAAAACCCTTCCACACATAAAAGTAGCATCCACTTTTTAAGATGCACATACAATCCCATTAATCATTACCCTTTAAAAAGATGATCATTGCTTCAATATGACAAGCTTATTCATTTCACTAAAAAGCTAATTAGTTATGGCTAGCTAGTACACTGGCTCTTTTGACACCGTTCAGATTCACTCTGCAGGCATTGCAGAGTTCAAGCCTGGGCATGTGTGGGATACAGGACGGACTCACATTTCTAGTCCAGTAACAGTGACCAAGAAGGTAATTGGATTAGTGGTTGCTATTTTGAAGAACTATTTTGATTTGGTTCTGTCAGGTTTTATAGGCGTCTTGTTTGATCAACACATTTGGCATCCCTTAAGCAGAGTTTATTTCTTGGCTTTTGCTATATTAACCTCAATTGTAAAAGGTGAATTTTTAAGTGATTCTTTCCATCAAATTTGGTAGACCCTTCTTTAGTATTTTACTACAATCTCTACCTTCAGAGAAACAAAGTCTCTAATCAAGATGAGGATTTTGCTTTTATTTTAGTACAGCTCATGATATTCAGTTTCTCCAGCAGCAGCTCCCCACAAGCCATGTCACATGAAGTCTCACGCAGTGCTCCTTTGGCAGCGTCCAGAAGAGCAGCAAACCAAAGATCTGCCTTTTCTTCTTCTTATGCAATCAAACAAGGACCCTGAAGTCTGATGGGAGTGAGCCTTGCTTGACCACAAGCACCAGATCAAAGCCATAACATGTTTCTAAGGAAAAGCTCTAGTTAGACACATGTTAGTAGCCGCCATAGCAGGGCAACTGTCAGCCACCAGCACCATGATTAATTAGAAAATCATAGGGAAAAAACCTAAGGCGGAGAATAAAAATACCATACCAAGAATGTTTTCCAAGTGAAGAAATAGTGCTGCTGAACACCACAGGATGTTTGGGTTTGTATCGAAAGATGTTTCTTGAGAGTTTGCATCTGTAGAGTGAAGAAAAGTGTTTTCCAGCTATTTTTATAACAGCCTTTCTTATGCATATATATTTAGCTGCATTATTTGCAGCTAAATTATTTATTTGTGAGTTTCTCTCTGTTCCAGCTGCCATGTGAAGATTGCCAGTGATATGCAGGGGGTGGTGTGTGGGAGGGGGAAATTCCTGGTTTGATTTTTGGTTTCCCTTGATTCTTAAAAGAGAAGAGAGGCCTGAGAGCTTTTCAGAAGGGACTCCTTTAAGGGTCTCTTCCACATTTGGTATTCAGGTCGTCTAGCCTTTTTTCTTTTTTTTCCTGGAAGACTCTATGGATCACTAAAGAGCTATTAAGCTGATGACATCAAAGGTGCCATGGAAACAAAACCTGATTAAGAGTGATTTTGGTTAGTCTCTTTTAAGCTTTTCGGTTTTTTTATGCTAACTTAGATGTTTGAATGAACATCTGGAAGAGAGAAAAAAAACCTGAAACTTGCAAGGGTTTCCTCATCTTGTAACAGACTCAGTTGTTTGTCTTCCTTGTCAAAGGCTGCAAGCTCCATCCTTCTACGTGTCAGAAGAAATGCTTCTAGAAGCCCAACAACATCAGGTGTTACCAGTATTTCTCAAAGAAAGGAGAAGAAGCACACAAACCCATTTCTGGGCCACAGGGACAGCTGGGACAATTGGACTACCACTGTGGCCCAAACCTGGTACCTTTTCTCTCTGATTCAGCCGGCACTTTGTTTTCTGATTCAGTCTTCTGACTCCCTAGAGGGGATGGGCTAAATTAGCTCTAGAAAGACTTTGCCCATTCATCATTCCCTGACATGAAATCCACTCCTTCCCTCTTACGTAGAGTCTTGAGTTAAGACAAACAGCCTGAATGCCTACTCCACTGAAACTGGTGGGAGTTCTGCAAGCACCTTCAGGAAAGCTAAGATTTAATTTGTCTTTTTTTGCCTTCATGTACTTTATTATTCCATAAACATTTTCCTAACATTTTTTTTCCTACGTATTCAGTTAGAAGGTTTGTTATTAGTTTTGATCTGAACACCAGGATCATGCTTAAATGGTATCTGGGGATGTAACAGCCGCTCCTCCTTCCTGGTGCCTTAGATCCACTCACTCTCTGGCATTGCCTAACCCTTTTTAAGGAGTCATCACAGTGACATTTCTTCTCAAGCCAGAGAACCGTTTCCCACATACCTGAAACTGATCCTTCTTAGAGTTTCAGCAGGTTCACGGTTCCCTCTTTCTGTTGTGACTATCCTTGTTTGTTTTCTCCCCTTTCCTTCAGGATTCTGTATCATATGCTGATGCCAGCTTCAGCTACGCCTCAAGATCTTCCTTTTGAAAAGAATGCTGAATTGGTAGAATTCCAGGTTGTTATTCAAATATTCACCATAACCTCACAGTCACCAAATACACTGCTCTCATCCTTGTGATCCACTGGTGTCCTGCAGCCCCTCAGTGATGCTCCTTCAGGTTGTTTAGAAGGCTGGTTGAGCACTTGCACTTCTGGATTGCATGACATGAAAGACACACGTGGAAAGGACTCTGGGGCATGTCTCTGGTCTGTTATGAAAGCCAGCAAACAACAGTGAAGATCCAGTCCCAGTCCAGGGTTTCATCATCACTAAATGTATGCCAGGAAGTTGAGGTGAGAAGAGTACACCAGTTATAAATACTGTACTTGCCAGAATTTCACTCTCTTTTTATGCTGCAGAAAGAATTTACTCCATTGGCCAAAAGCAGCTCTGGAAACTCTCCATCCAAAGAGAGGCACCAAAAACCTGGCCTGAAAAACATGCAATGTGAAGACTGAAAATTTGGACAAATTTGTTCTTCTGTGGAAGTATTTTAAACTGTTATCCCCTCCTACCATTCCAGTAGCTACACTCCACTCACCTTGCTCTCAAGTGTCTATGCAAGGTTTACTTCATTAGTTTTTATCTCAACATATCCATACTTTTCCCAGAGCCTCGGCTCTCACCTACTACTGTAGTGTCTAGCAAAGAGCAGACAAGTTTATTTGGACCCACAGGTACAATACATTTTCTTCTCTCCCCTGTCAGACAGACGTTGCGTTGTTGTTACAGGAGTTTTTTATGATGAATGGAAGGAACTGCAGTACACCAACTCTGTTAGCGACCATGAGGCTTTAGCCTGAAGTGGGTGACAGACCCTGAAGAGACAGAAACAAGAATGAGGTGATGGTGTTAACCTGCTGCTCGCTTCCTTCCCACACTGTTTGAAGGGTAATGGCTAGTTGGAGTGACATCTGAAGAATAATCAATAAGGTTGCAAGGACTGATCCTAGGTATGGCTCACATAGGAGCAGCCAGCTCGTCCCTAACCTGCTTGGCAATAGGGGAAGAGTGTTAGCACAGGCACCAGTTTTACAGGAAGCAGGTGTAAGCACTTACAGGGAAAATTCCTGAGTGTGTGCTGCTGACAGGAGTGAATGAGTGCTGGTGGGAGAAGCATTTATGGCTACAAGCAGATGGAGCAAGAGTCTACCAGGGATGCTCTTTTCTGCAGGAGATGAACCTTCCCGCTTTTAGTGCAGCCACCAGCAGGTATGTTGAGTGTTTCCCTCGCTCCTCATCTATGTCAGTATGAGATTTCTTTCTTAAGCATAGGTTTAAGTAATGAGCCAAGCCTGCTACTTTACATTCACTGCTGGGAGCCTTTTGCTTTGGCTCTGCTGTATTTCACATTCTTGGGAATTTTGGGTTTTTTTCTAAAACCACTTTAGTTTCCTCTGTATTTTTGTGTTCAGCTGTTGCTTGCGTGTGCTTCCCCCAGCTTAGCATTGCAAACCAGTCCTGGCTTTTCTGAAAGTTGTCATTTCTGAAATGGCAGCAGCAGCATGAGCTTAGTGGTAGGACTAGCCTGGATAGAGGGAGAAGGAGAGGATATTTTTCTCTCTACATTTCATTCAATGTAATGTTTCCTCTATCAGTATTGATTATCCTAACAAATTCTGACGATCCTATAGTTTTACACTTTGAGGTTTTTTGAGGTATTAACTGATAAATGGTGCTTTGACTGAAAGGGAGCAAAAAACCCTTCACCTTTTGTATGAGTTTAGTGCCTTTCCCCTGAACGCCATGAGAAGTTAAGGCATCGCCTGTTTTCCATGTTCTGTTTGGTGTGCAAATCTGAAGTACAGGGTTACAAAACGAAGGAGGCAGGGAAAAGGAATCTCTCAAGCTTATTGCTTAGACCTCATTGCTCCGGTCCCTGAAGAGAGCTCTAGGGGAGAGTGCAAACTGGCTGAGACATTGCATGCTGAATCAGTGGATCAACCTGTAGGATTTAGAGGTGTCACGTCTGTGATGACAACTTCTGCTTGTGTGATACTGAAATCTCTTCACCTTTTGTCTCTGCACTTTTGTCATGACTGTTACACTTGGGGAGAGACAATGAATCCATGTGGTTACATGTTCCTAAAAAGGTCTCCCTGAGACCAGGCTGCCTCATACGCTGAGAGCAGCAAAGGGGAGGAGAAGCACCAGCTACAGAATTAAGCTCACCTCTCAACCATGGGTAGTCTAAGTCAGTAGTGGTGCTTGAGCTTTAAGGATGTGAGGGGTGTTTTTCTTGAATCCTCTGTTTCAGATTTGATTAAGAAGGCTTTCCATGATGTTAGAGATGTTTAGCCAGATTGCTTCTTGCACAAACTGCTCGCATAACCCACAAACAAATCTTCTGTGAGGCTGTCTTGGGTAAAGCAAGAGTTAGTTGCTTTAAATGGCATCTAAACCCATCTGTTTCACTGGAAGGGCCTTTCCTTCATAGAGCACAGGATACAAAAGTACATCTGTTTCCACTACCTTTAGCTAATTTGTTCACCTCCCCTCTCTGAAATAGCAGAGAAGACCTCTGCTCTCTGGGCCCCTTGTGCCCACAACTTCCTCCCTGCTCCCAGCACATGGCCGTGCAAGTGCCAACATCTGTGGAGGGTTAATCCAGTTGAACACAGTCTTGAAGCTTGGTGTCCTCTGTGTTGCTTTTGTGAAGCCAGACAGGTTATAAGTGGTAGAAGGCCGTTGCCCATGAGTGCATGTCAGACACATGCCTTAAGAGTCCTGGGGTTGCCTTAAGAGTTGTGGGGTTTGCCTTAATTCTGACCACATGCACGCAAGCACTCATGTACAACGCATGCCAGCAGAGCTCTTCCCACACTAGCCAGCACCAGAGGAGTAGCTCCTGCAGACATGTAGTGCAGCTGAGATACTTGGCTTCGTGATTTGTGGTGGGAGAAAGAGCCTTAGCACAGTCGCCTACTCATTTGGAGGCTCTAAAAACTGCCAGTTCTGATGCCCAAAAAGCATCTGCCTCCACACCCTCTGCTTCTGCTGTGACTCTTTATTTTCTACTGGGGGACAAACATCCCACCCCAGGGAGTTGCATATTGGGGAGTGCGGGGAAGAAAACCACCGTGGTGACCACAAAATACCACAGTAATGAGGAAAAAAATAGAGGGACTGGCTGTCTGTTTAGTCCAAATCACGGTCTGGGTTTCTGAGGATGCAAGCAAAGACTTTTAGCTTGAACTCAAGCCTGGATGCAGTCCTGAGCCAATAACTCAATCCTGGATTGACCTTGCCTAACATAAACACCTACATCAGGAGGGCTATTGCTATGAGGAGTTGTATGGACTAATCTTCAGGGAGTTGAGTCTGTCCTGAGTTGGATCAGCCCTGGAGGTGTCTGCCTTTCCCTATTGACTGAAGGGAGAGGGAGGCAATTAAATAACCAGGATCCCAGTCTCCCTATGTGATTGGGACATTAGTATTTTTTTTAACTGGCTTGTCTCCCCAGGCTGTGAGCTCTTTAGGTTTTTTGTGTCCCACGCTATGTGCTTGTGGAGGTTTAACACAACACAGCCCCCAGTAAGCCAGAGGGTGCCACAGCTGTGGCAGCGTAGCTCTGGCAACTTAACCTGAGCCTCCAGGAAAAGCTCAAAATTAATAAGCTTAGTGGAGATTTCTTGCTTGGGGAAAGGTAAAACAAAGTAAATAGGTGAAGAGAGCAGAAATACAGATTAGTTTTCCTAGACATGGGAAAGGGGATCCCTTCCAAGGTTTGTGTACTTGGGAACATGAGATGCAGCGTGGTGTTTTGGCAGCAGAGATGCTGCTGACCATGTGTGCTTGGGGCTTGCTGCTATCCATCTGGGTTCATGTGACCCCAGTTTTGTAAGTTGCCTCTAGCTTCATCTGCTCTTCATTACACCTCTGCCCCAAACAGGGCAGGAAAACAGCCTTACCACTTTTTGCATTGGGGCACAGTAACTCCCTCTACCTGCACAGATGGCTTCTCCATCAGGCTTCTGGCCTGAAATCCTTCCTAAACAGCAATGTCTCACAAGTTCTTGGGACCCACCCAGGGGTGGGCTGTGCCAGCAGCACCTCTATACAGCAGTCGAGGGCCGCAAAGGCACCAGAGCTGGGCAGGAGCTGTCTTCAGGGACTGTGTCCCTGCCTCAGCCTCTCAAAAGTTGTTGCAGTTCTTTAGGTTTTTCCCACCCTTGGAAAGCTGAGGGTGATTGATTTTGCATGATTCTTCAAAGCTCTCCTGAAGCCTGTTTCCCAAAGCCCCAAAGAAAGGGGTAGGGGTAAGAGAAATTAAAAAGGAAATATATTTCTTGGTATTTTCTTGACATCAATCATACTCTCTGAATGAAAACTTCTGTGTGGTGACATTTATGGCATCAGCAGTATGTGTCTGACATCTATGGAGTAGAAATTCCCTTAGAAAAGGCTTATGTGTCTGGAAAGCATTTCCTCCCCTTAAACTCTGTAATAGGCAGCATTTGCTCAACACTTGGGCACACACATTGAACCCTTTACATTATCATCCACTGGGAAGCTCTCAGAGGCGCTAAATAACTTTGAGCAGTGCTTCTTAAGCTCCTGGCATGCCAGTTCTCATGTGCTTCCCCACTAAACTGAGACATTAGCGAAACCCAAGCAGGGCTGGGTCTTACTCACTGAAAAGAGGGTGGTTTGTACTGGGAAAACCAAATCGTAGAATTCCTTAGGTTGGAAAATACCTTGAAGATCATTGAATCCAACCATTAACTCAAATGTCCCAAGGCCACCGCTAAACTCTGTCCCTAATCTCTAGATCAACACAACTGTAGACATTACAAATACTTCCAGGGATGGAGATTCATCCCTCTCCCTGGGCAGTCTGTGCCAAGGTCTGATGACCTTTTCAATGAGGTTTTTCCTCATGTCTAACCTAAACTTCCCCTGGCACAAGTTCAGGCCATTTTCTCTTGTCCTGTCACCTATTGCTTGTGAGACCAAACAAATACCCACCTCTCTGCACCCTCCTTTCAGGTAGTTGTAAATGGCAATAAGGTCTCTCCTCAGCCTCCTTTTCTCCAGACTAACAAGCCCCAGCTGCTCCTCACAAGATTTATTCTCCAGACCCTTCACCAGTCATATTGCTCTTCTCTGGACCTGCTCCAGCCCTTCAATGTCCTTCTTGTTTTGTATTGAGGTGCTCAACACTGCATCCAGTACTTGATGTGTGGCCTCACCAGCCCTGAGTACAGGGAACAATCCCTTCTCTACTCCTGAAATACTTCTGGATCTGTGAGTTTTGGAGGCTTGAAGAGGAAGCTGTGATTTTTGAGCTGTCTCTCCTCCCGGCAGAACCCCCTCCTTGCACAACACACCCCCTTTCATCAGGCAAGGCTGTTAGACTAGTCTAGATGTGACTCCTCTGAGGCAGAGTACATTCATGCCTGGGGTAAAGGGACAACAGAAGACTCAGCTCTCACTAGAGAAATCTGAGCTCCACTCCCTTGAAATAAACTTCAGGAGGAATCTGGTATCTTCATGGTGGTCAGGAGGAAAAGAAACCAGAATTTCTAGAGGACTCTCAAACATACCTAGGACTGCATGTATCTGCAGGCATCAAATGGAAGTGGAGACTTGTGCCTGAGTCTGGCAGCTGGGAGGACAAGAACGGGGTGGAGCAGAGCAGCAGGAAGACACATAACGGGAGTCTCTGTCTGCAGGCTCTTGAGGGTCTTGTTTCGTTTAAATGGGATATGCAAGTAGTGAAACTTCTAATGATAGAGGTTTCTTAGTAAAAACTTCCAATCAAGCTTGGAGAAGAGGAGACTCCGAGGGACCTACTGCCTCTCTACAACTACCTAAAGGGAGGTTGCAGTCAGGTGGGGGCTGGGCTCTTCTCCCAGGCAATTAGTGACAGGATGAGAGGTCAGGGTCTGGAGCTGCTCCAGGGGAGGTTTAGTTTGGATCTTAGGAAGACCTTCCTCACAGAAAGGGTGATCAGGCGCTGGAATGGACTGCCCAGAGCAGTGGTAAAGTCCCTGGACATGTTTAAAGACAGATGGGATGTGATGTGGTCCTTCGTGCCTGTCCAGCGTACTGATGTTAGGTCATGGGCTGGCTGGATGAGCTCGAAGGGCTTTTCCAGCTTAAATAATTCTGTGATTCCAAGAAAAATCAACTCACCTGACAAATACATTGGGATTTTGCTGCCTGGTTCAATTTATGGGTGTTCTGATTTAGGAACAGAATCACAGAATAATTATGGTTGGAAAGGACCTCCCAGGTTACCGAGTCAAACCAGCCCCACACTGACAAAAATCCTAAAAACCTGATCAATGGAAAAACACGAAATAATCCCCTCCATGCCTGCCACTACAGCTGTCATGAAGGACTGTGTATACATGCTTCTTAAATAGCTCCGGGGATGGTGATGCAACCACCTCCCTGGGAAAGCTGTTCCAGTGCCTCATCACTCTTTCTATAAGGAATTTCTTCCTAAGATCCAGTCTAAACCTTCCCTGCCTCAGCTTCAGACCACTGCCCCTGGTTCTGTCATCAGTCATCAAGGAGAAGAGACCTACACCTACCTCTCTACAACCTCATTTCAGGTTGTTGTAGAGGGCAATGAGGTCTCCCCTCAGCCTCCT
>VZRI01014031.1:110729-131319 GCA_013397515.1 Upupa epops | reverse complement strand
CTCATCCCCCAACCTGTAGCAGTGCCTGGGGTTGTTGTAACTGCAATTGGCCTTCTTGTCTCTCAGACAATTGGCCTCAGCACATCAACCCAACCTGTCCCAGACCCTCTGTAGAGCCTTCCTGCCCTCAAGCAGATTAGCACTCCCACACAATTCCAAATTCCATATATGGGAAGGCAGCCAGGTCTCAAGGGGTCTTGGATAGAACCTATCTGGCAAGAGAAGACAGGAAACAAAAGGGTTTATTGAATCTCTGTCTAAGCACAATAAGAATAAAAAAGGCACGAGTAGATGGAGCTTCTGGTTTTGTTTGCATCGTCACAACACCATTACACACATTCTGAGAGAAAGAAATGGGCTAAGTATTCTGGAGCAATCTTTGGCTTCAGGTTGGGATCCCTGGGGAGAGGGATGGACACAACACAGTACAGCAGCAGTAACAAGGGGGACCCACCCCTAGGAGACTTCAAACCCCAACTTCCTGACATTCTGCCAAAGGTTTAAGAGTTACAATGCCTTCAGCTTCTTGCATGAACAATTCTGTCAAGCTGTAACAGCAAACGCCCTTCCAGGCTCCACACTCCTGCTAACTCAATCAGTCCCAGTGTCTTACACAGCAGCAAGCTGTGACAAAGGCTTCTTCTCCTGCTGTCCCATAGGTAAGGTTGGTGGAGGCTGTACGGTCTAGCCACGTGGCAAGCACACAATGGCAACCATCGCAGCAAGCCAGCAGGGACACCCCCCTCCTTCAGGGCCCTTTGGGGATTTCTTACTTAAGGTTAGCTCACTACTCCAACGTCTTCAGGCTTGCGATGATCAGCATGATTCTCTTCCACTTGATGCGGGGATGAATTGTNTACAATGCCTTCAGCTTCTTGCATGAACAATTCTGTCAAGCTGTAACAGCAAACGCCCTTCCAGGCTCCACACTCCTGCTAACTCAATCAGTCCCAGTGTCTTACACAGCAGCAAGCTGTGACAAAGGCTTCTTCTCCTGCTGTCCCATAGGTAAGGTTGGTGGAGGCTGTACGGTCTAGCCACGTGGCAAGCACACAATGGCAACCATCGCAGCAAGCCAGCAGGGACACCCCCCTCCTTCAGGGCCCTTTGGGGATTTCTTACTTAAGGCTAGCTCACTACTCCAACGTCTTCAGGCTTGCGATGATCAGCATGATTCTCTTCCACTTGATGCGGGGATGAATTGTCTTTAGTGTTTTCTTTCTGCGACCACCTGCTTCACTGTGCAGGCAGGGGAAGGGCTTTCTGCTGGAGCAGCACAGAGCCACTCACTCTGACTTCTTGCCACCATGACCCAGCCCTCCTCCACGGTGCCCAGCTCCAGGTGGGTAGCAGGGTTCTTGTGGCATTCCAGCCCTGGTGAGTGAGGCAAACTGGTGCCACCTGGCCGCCCTGCAGGGGTCTGGGAAAGGAAAAGGGGAAGAGTCAAGAGACTGCTCACCCCAGAGCACCCCTCCCTCACACCAGTCACAAACCTTTGCTTTTAGCTCTGAGTGCCTCCATGGCTCATTCCCTGTGCCTCCTCCTTTGTCCACTCAAATGGGCCAGTAGCTCTTGATAGCTTCAGCTCCTTTGAAGGTCCCCCCAGCCCAGACCAAAGTGAAATAGACATCATTTTGGGAAGGGAAGGAAAGGAAAGGAAAAATTACATCAACAACTTCTATTCCTAACCTAGAGCATTAGGGTTGTGAACTAAGGAAAGAGAAAAATGCCCCAGTGTTTCATGCTAGTAATGTAAACGTGTCAGGTTTGTTTTAAAATAAGTGCATAATCTTTTTATACGTTTTTTAAAAGGCAGCCACACCTTGACCAGCTGAAATTTTTATTATTCAGATGAAATATATACTGTAGGTCTATTTGCATCTGACTATGTGGGGTTAACCTGATCTACAACCAGTATCTTGGGTTACTGAATTGGAGTCTCATGCACCACTTCAGCTGACTGTGTCTTTCTGCTGGTGTGAAACGTAAAATTCAAAACAGGAGCGCTGACAGCAGTTGTACCGATGGGGTATGTTAAAGCACTCGGGTGTGCTGCCATTCAGTGACAGCTGGGCAGAGAGAAAGATCATGAGGTACAAAGGTAAGTGTAGAGTCTGGCATCGGGGCAAGAACAACCACAGGGCCCAGGGTAGGTTGGGCACTGACCTGTTGGACAGCAGTGCAGGAGAAAAGGACCTGGGGGTCCTAGTGAACAGCAGGGTGACTATGAGCCAGCAATGTGCTCTTGTGGCCAGGAGGGCCAACAGCATCCTGGGAGGGATCAGAAGAGGGATGGTTAGCAGATCAAGAGAGGTTCTTCTTCCCCTCTACTCTGCACTGGTGAGACTGCGTCTGGAGTATTGTGTCCAGTTCTGGGCCCCTCAGTTCCAGAAGGACACAGAGCTGCTGGAGGGTGTCCAGCGTAGAGCAACAAAGATGATGAAGGAAGTAGAACAGCTCCCTTCTGAGGAAAGGCTGAGGGAGCTGGGTGTCTTGAGCTTGGAGAAGAGGAGGCTGAGGGGTGACCTCATTCCTGTCTATAAATATGTGAGGGGTGGGTGTCAGGAGGATGGAGCCAGGCTCTTCTCAAGGTCATCTGGGGATAGGACAAGGTGTGATGGGTGCAAGCTGGAACATAGGAAGTTCCATATCAATATCAGAAGGAACTTCTGATATCAGAAGGAACAGAGCACTGGAACTGGCTGCCCAGGGGGGTTGTGGAGTTGTCTTCTCTGGAGATGTTCCAGACCCGCCTAGATGAATTCCTGTGCGACTTGGTCTTGGTGATCCTGCTGTCGCAGGGGGATTGGATTAGATGATCTTTTGAGGTCCCTTCCAATCCCTAATCATTCTGTGACTCTGTGATTCTGTGACATTTCTCTGCGCTTGTTCAGGTGAAAGCTGCCCACTGGCAGCTTGTGGCCCAGATGAAGCCTTTTCCTGAGCAATTTTCTACTATTATATCCTAGTCTAAGATTTTAATTTTGGGGGTTATTTTGTCCATTGAAGCAGTCAATAAATCTGGCATCCTGGCTGTCTTGGTTAGAAGTCCAAGTGCCTGTGTATGTCTGATATACAACACGACTGCTTAAGTACTGGAATGTCAACATTTTCCAGCAGATGGTGTTTTCAAATCAGAATCATAGAATTTCTTGGTTGGAAAAGTCCTTGAAGATCATCAAGTTCAACCACTAACCCAACTGTACCAAGCCCAGCTTTAAACCGTGACCTTAACCTTTGTACCTACAAAACTTGTAAACACAACCAGGGATGGTGATTCAGCCGCCTTCCTTGGAAGCCTGTTCCAATGCCTGAAGACCTTTTCCTATAAAGAAGTTTTATTCCTGCAATTACAGTAAAAAACCCAATCTTAATAGAGAAGAAAAATGTAACAATATAAAAAAATAGATTAAGAAAAAACCCACAAGTTTTATTAAAAATAAGAAAAACCCTAAAAACTTGGAGAAATAGGAATATAAAGGATTTAAAGAAGAATAAAGAGGTCACCACACCTCTAGTTCTGGGTGGTGAGACCTTGCTTTAGCTTGAAAGGCTAGTCACCTGAACCTCTCAAACCAGTGATCCCCTCCATGGGCAATCTGTCCAGTTGCCCACATATGTGGCATCTGTCCCATCATTGTGCTGCTGCCCCCTCGCCAGCATTTTTGACTCTTTCTTAACACTCATTAATAAAGATCCAACAGACCTAATGCATGAATCTCAATGCATAGAACTTCTCATGGCATCGTTTTTTCTCCCAGGGAGCGTGGTCTCAACCCAGTGCTGCCCTGACCTGTCTGGGCAGCAGAAGGGGTGGTAATGGCTGCTTTTTTTGTTGGCCAACCAATGTCTTTCCCAGATGCTGATCGCTCCCAGAAGAGATTGTCCAGTGTTTGCACAGGATAAGAACCCGAGAAGGTGACTGTTTACTGATGGATGTGATGCTTCTGGAGTTGTGAAATGCCCTGGTCTGGCCAATGCAGTGATGTTAGGTAGTAGGCTGGACTTGATGAACTTGGAGGTCTTTTCCAGCCTAAATAATTCTGTGATTCTGTGACTTGAGCCTGGAATCATCAAGTGCTGTCTTGGAAAAGATTCTAAAGTTTTAGAGGTCCCCCAGCCTGAGTGCTCTGCCCAGTGTCTCACTCACTCTTCACAGATGACTGTGCACATCACATAGCCACTAGCCATGGGCATGCCAGTAAGTGTCAATAGGCTAAATAAAACCCTGTTGGGGTGAGCTTGTGGTGCTATAGGGCTCAGGAGGCTGAGCTGCGCTGCCCCAGTGAGAGGAGTAAAACCCTTAAGCATGGACCTTTCCAAACCAGTCTGCTGGAAGGGTGGCCAAACAAGGAATTGTCTTTTATATTTTTTTAGTACAAAAGATGCTTATGCCTAGGATTACATTAAGACATTAAAAAGTCAAACACAGTGATCTGTCTTTGAGACAAACTCTGCGCCTTCCCATCTGAGAGTTACTATTTTTTCTTTGACTACTGACACTTAAGCCTCCTTGTATGTAAATCCTGCCCTTTTGTTTTCTGGCATACTATTTGCCTTTACTGGTAGCCAACTAACTTCTCCCCCATTGCCTGCATTCCCAGCTCTTGCTTCTCCACAGTTATTCTTAAGAGGTCACAGCTTCAAAACTTCTCTGCTCCATAGAGGATGCATATAGAATTTTGGGGATAAGACAAAAGGAAATGGCCTCAAGTTGGACGAGGGGGTGTTTAGATTGGACGCCAGGAGAACATTTCTTTACTGAATGAGTGGTCAGGGGTTGGAACAGGCTGCTCAGGGCAGGGGGAGTCACTGTCCCTGGAGATGTTCAAAACACAAGAAGATGTGGCACTAAGAAGCATGATTTAATGGGCATGGTTGGTTGATGACTGGACTTGATCTTGGAGGTGTTCTCCAACCTTAATGATTCTGTCATTCTTTCACTGAATTAACACATCATGAGCAAAACATCCTTTAATAATGAGGGCACTATGAAAATCTAAGGTGTCTTGGTTTGGAAATTACCACATTTTCAAGTATTAATTGTGGTGCTTTTATGATGAAAAAGCATCTTATGTTGAAGCTGGAGGTAGCTTTCCTAGCAGACCTCCTGCATCAGTGCCTGGACTCTACAGGCGATTCTGCTGTGATACAGCTTGAGAGACAGAATGTTCCTCTACAAGAGAGCTCCCCTCACCCCTCCCAGGGTGGTGGGGGAGCAAGCAATGGCTCTCAATCCACTGCCACCAAAGGGTGGAATGCAAAAGAAGCCTAAGTGTGGCCATAGCTCTTCTGCAGGGGTAGCCATGGCCCTCTTTCTCATGGAGCTCACATGCAGAGAGAGCAGACCTTTTGGACTGTAGCCGGTACCAGCTCGCCTGAGCTCCAGGCAAGGAGGCTAGAGAGACAAACTGTTATCTGTACCTGTCGAACCTCTTTGGTGGGGATGAACCTGCAGCCCTCCCCTCTTTTGCTAAGGGCTCAGATGCAGAAAGCTGGCACCAGCTCATTCCAGCTCCTGGCAGTGGGCTAAAGTAAGGGCAACTCCTCCACAAAGCCATCTCTACAGTGATAGCCTTTGGATACCAGACAGAGGTGAGCTCTTAACATTCTACCTCCCTTGGTGCCTGACCCCAGGGGAGAAGAAAGGGAAGCTCTGCATAATGCCTGTAGAAAGCCCTTAGACAAGACTCCAAAAGCCTGTTCACCATAACAGGAGTTGCTCTATGTGACCAGCTCTATGTTGGCTTTGTTTCCACCTGGCTGGCAAAGATACTCTGCCACTGAGAGACTGAGAAAAGCCTCTACTAACAGAGAGAAAGAGAGACCACTAGTACTGATCTTCTAAGCCTTTGGCAAATAAAGAGAGTCAGGAATTCTACTGTATCCTCCACATTTGACACTGCTATAGCCTCAAAGAAAAGCCCCAAGCTGACGGGAGCTAGAAGTATGCCTGAGACATCACAGAGTGCTGATGTCTGCACGAGGATCAGGAAAAGGAACTTTTCCACAAGCATCAAATGTGTATTTTGTGCTGTATTCCTGCCACCTCCTGCCCCCACCCTTTCTCTTCTGGTAAGTAGGGTGCAAGTGTGTGTGTGTGTGTGGTAGCTTTGTGGTTATGAGTGTTGGTGTACATTCTCTTGCCCCAGAGGTCTCATCTAAAGCCAAACCCTGATGTGCTATTGTCTCTCATTTCTCTCAGACTGTGTGTAAAGGCACTGTGATGCAGCTTCTGTTTTACCTTTTTGATTCTTCTACTTATTTGGGGATTTTTCCTTTTCTCCTTGGTGAGGGGTTCACTAAACTGTTGTCTTTCTAACAAAGTTGCTTCATTGCCTGTTGAACTCTTGGTGAGAGTTGGTTGTTGGGCTAGAATTACAGGCACCAACCCAAACCAATTTAGACCCTCTCCCTAAACCGTTACATAAGGTTTTCTGGAAAGACATCTTAAAAATGGTTTTATTGATTTATTGAAACTTGTGTGGAACTTGAAAGCATTATTTGTATGAGGGTTTCGGCTGGTGCTAGATGCTGACATGTCTGAAGCTAAGCTGATCTGCACAAACTGAAGGTCTGGGCAGCTTCTCTGCACAAGTGGGAAGGGGATTCTGACCGATGTAGCCGCAGCAGCCCTTCCCTCCTGAAATGCTGCCTGATACCCTTAATTATAAGCTCATACTACCAAGTTGTTAGGAGCAAACTTTGTAAATGTGCATTGTCATGGAGACAGTATAGATCAGCTGAAGGAGCATATGGTTCTTTACTCCTTTGAGCTATCACTGGAAGGAGTAGACTGGGGGATATATTTAGTGTTTTCTTTTCAACAGATGACTAAAGATAAGGAAATAAAATTAGTTTGAGAAAATCCTTTTCTATGGGAAGTTGGCTGCTCTTCGCTCTGTGTTAGAAAAATGTTAGAGAGATCTTTTGCTTTATAACTGCTCACTGACAGGCATTTTGGGAAGGTCGTCTCTGAGAACCTCTTCTCTTAAAACATTTTCTTCACAGCGATGTGAATTTGCTGCCCTTAAAAGAAGGGTCTGAGTGTAGTTTTCACAGGAAAAAAGAAAATTCTTCCTTAAATGGAGACTCTTGATCATAACTATATGTTCATGTGCACGTCAAGACCACTTCATTACTTCAGGACCGATGACAGCCTGGCTCAGAAGTCCTTCAGCAACAGCGGACAAGACACTGCTGACATCGGTGGAACCAACAGTTCCGCACAGCCCTGTGGACTTGCACTTTCCCTGGCCTTGAAAAGCCTTTGGTCATCCCTCTACCCTTCTATTGAGGATGCCTGTTGCTTTAATAATGGAGTTTGCAATGTGATTTAGTAAAGCCATGGTGCACATGAGGAAGTGCTTTGTCTCACAGGGTTGAGGAGAAAGGCACTGGGCTAGAACAAGACAGTTGATTGTATTGCCATTTCTCAAGAAAAGCTTTATTTTAGTGGGGGGAAAAGACACTTCTCTTTGAGAAGCAAACAAAAGCATTGTGCAAAAATATTTGACCAGAGTGATGGCCTTCATTCACTAGCAGCTGGATCACTGGGAAAGGTCACACAGTTTGGACAACATGAAGAACTAATTCCACTCTTTTAGCAGACGGTCTTTAGTGCAAAACAGCATCAGTATAATTCACTCTCTAATTAACTGTTCAAGTGAACAGTGGGTTGTTTTAAGCCTTTATGATATTTGTGCTCAGAAAAGGCCTCCTGACTGCAGCATCCCAGCTGGAATTACTTGAGGGGAAAATGTTCCCCTTGCCAGGCTAGAGCTCATGTCTCCTCTGAGAGTGCAGGTGGAAGAGGAAAATAGGAAATGCTTTCCACCTGGTTGTGGTCTATTCAGGAATAGCTATAATCTCCCCCATAATGTAATGGTTAGGATGGTATCTTAGGAATTCCAGGGTTGATGGTATTGAGTTTCTCTGGAGGCAAGAGCACAGGCAAAGATGAAAAGGACATCAGCTGTGTGAGCAGCCTGGTGAGAACACAGGAGGTATCATATTGCTTGGGTCCTTCAATCCTGCTGCCATGGCCAAGGACGGGCTGGCTGAAAAGTCTTCAACAGTTGGCTCTTTGGTGACAGAACTGACAGAATCTTAACTTTTCCCTTGTTATTTATGTCCAGTGAGACAGCAAGTTGTCTTCTAAGTGTTGGTCATGTGGTGGTAGAAGATTGTGTGAATATGTGAGAATTTGATCATCAGCTGTGCCCAGAAGCAAAACAGACTGGTGTCCAGAGAAGGGAAACCAGAACGTTGCACAGACCTCCTTTCTACTTCCCTCCTCAGGGTTGGTGGTCTGAGTGAGTTACTTTGAGCATTAGTTGTCAGACTGGTAGGGNCACTTAACATGTGGCCATGATTGAGCACGTGCAAATTTGATTTCACTGGTACTAAATGTTCGGGTGAACTGTGACCACCTGCATCAGAGCTGTTCCCATTTTGCACTTGGAAGGGGTTCTTTAACACAAAATTACCTATTCTGGTGTTAGTTGTGCTCAGGGGTGTTAAGCCAGAATGCTAAACAAGACTTGATCAATCTGCAAAGTTGAGCACCCAAAACAGGGGAGAGGCTTGAATTAACAGAGTCCAACAGTTGAAGTCTGACAAAACTTCCAGTATCTGGAAGCCAACCATTTTAATGGAGCATTCTGAACTGCTTCTTGATGGCAGGGATGCTATACATCAACTAAAATGCACATATTATATGGCATGTAATGTAGCTCAACAGTTTTAACCGTATGTATAATTAGTGATATTGACTCAGTAACACAAAGAACAACTTTCTGTTGGCGCTTCATCCTGTTAAATCTTTCCCAAGGAGGAAAATCTAGGAGGCACTAGTCAGTCACTGACTCACTATCAGCTGCCTCCTTTCTGAAGCCTGAATGTATTCCATAGTAAGTTATTTGTCAATGACTCAGCATTGTAGGCTCCTTTTTAAATTTCTCTCTCTCACCACAGAGCCAAGAAAATCTCCCACCTCCCCATGCCGTATGCTACTGAGATAGCAGTTTGTATCATCGGCCAAAGGATAACATATTTAAATGTGTGCAAGGAGCCTTATAAGGGCATTAACACTTGCCTCCAGGTTGGACGTCATGATGGCGAGCCAAGGAGAGGTGCCAATAATAGATTCCTTGTGTTTGTACATGCCGTGGTGACTATTTGTGCCGTTCGTGGGAAACAGAGTGATATGCCAGACGGCAAAGTGTTTCATTTATCCAGAGTCACAGGGGTTGATCCTCAATGAGTCTTCACTCAGACATGCAGCCCCGTTCCTGGAAAGGTCAGGAAAGCAGAGCTCGCCAATCTGGGGGCCAGTAGCAGGTGGGCAACTGATGATCATCCCCAAACCCTCTTCCTTCACTAAGTAGATCCCCTTTAGCCAAGCAAATTCAAGAATAAATTATACCAGTTCTGAGCTGCATCAATACATGTACCTTGACTTGCACATCTATACCTGGGGTAAACGAGATGATGAGTTGTACCATCCTCTGCCAACTGCTCTGTGTCCCTTGTACCAAAATTCTGGTCCCATTAATCGCAGGTGTTCCCCAGCTGGTGCCTTACATTGGCGGGGAGAAAGCTGTCAAGCCCAAATTCCTGCTCTGATTATGTCATTCCCAAAAGCTTCTTTTCCCCCACAGGGTATGGGGGAGGACAGTTGAGTGATGTGAAAAATGGCTGGTGGTGCCCGCCTTGACAAAAAGACAGAGAAAGGCAGGATGAAGCTGATGTTTCCCTCTGCCACCTCCTGAGCCAATGCTTCCTCATGGCACCATCTCATGTTTACACAATTCAGTAGGGTTGGAAAGGGCCTTCAAAGGCCATCAGGTTAAACCCTCCTGCTCAAGCAAGATTCAGATTATCGAGAAGCATAACTACTTAAAAGCATAAATCGACTACAGCAAAAACTCATCCAGATGGGACTGAAACATCTTCAGAGAGGGGGACTCCACAACCTCCCTGGGCATCCAGTTCCAATGTTTAATAACCCTTACAGTAAAGAAGTTTTTCTTCATAGTGAAGTGAAGTGGAACTTGCTGTGTTCAGGCTTGCAAGTACTCCCCTTGTCCTGTCTGATGCAATTGGAAAGAGAGTATTCTTTTCTTCTTGACACCCAGCCCTCATGGATTTATAGACAGTAATTAAATCCCTTCGTAGCCACCTTTTGTCCAAACTTCTCAATCTCCATACAAGTTACAAACTCCAGGGAAAAATATTCTAAGGCTGGGAGAAGAGTAAAGTTATTTACATTAGCTTGGAAAATCCAGGCCGCCTATGCTCGCCCAAACTGCAGTGTTGTGTGTACATGCAGCTACAGATGAGTATGGGTCACCAGAGTATGTTTTCCCTTGTCTCTACAGCTGTCTTTTGCTACCCATCCATGACACTGAGTACTGCGATTGCCTGGCAATGCACAAGTGCACATAAGGTTAACAAGTGAGGCTGAACACCTGAGGTGTGTTACTGAAATACTAACCAGACAGACAACGTCCCTGGCAGCTGTGTATTACAGTGTTAATGGCAGAGCTCGGAATCTGTTTTTACCTGAAATTGCTTATTTATCCCCTTCTGGAGAGTGCAAAAACAGGCAAAACTCAGAGTTTTGCCAGAACAGAAGAGCTAAAACAGTTTGGAGCATCACAGCCCATGGTGCAGTCAATTTTATAGTGTCTTTGCAAACTCTCTGCAAGTGACCAAGTAACCAGGTAATACCTCGAAATATGGTATTTTTCTTTCTTTCAGGTGCTACCTCACCTTATCCCAGGGCCCATGTTGTTGCTGAGAGTCTTCAGTGATCAAAAATCTGGGCAGCAGTGACAGTTTCTAACTTATCCTTTCTACTCTTGGTCTTTCAGCTGGAAACATCTACAGCTTAGGAGTTAGCCGCATCTTCGTCTCGCATATATGGGGGCGACAAGACAGGAAATCCTTTTCTAAAGGAAACAATAATGTTTTGTGTTACTGTAGGAATTTCAAAGGAGCTATTGGCTTGTGATCTTTACTTTCTCTTTAAGTGTTTGTTTGATACTGCTATATTTTCTGTAAGTGCTAAAATATCTTTAATGTTTTTCTCTGGTAGCTGACTACAGCCACAGTAACAAGCTCAGAAGACAGTTCTCCCTGCTCCCACCAATGATGGGGGAAGAAAAGCATCCCTGGGGTAATAACACTTAGTCATGCCCAGATGATGGGTAGAAGTATCACACTAATGATGAGGCTGGAAAAGACCTTAAAGATCATCCAGTCCAACATAAAACCAATCAAGTAAACCTAAACATCTGACATCTAGATCATGCCACTCAGCACTTCATCCGGCCTAACAAACTCCTCCAGAGACGATGACCCAACCACCTCCATGGGCAGCCCATTCCAAAATCTGATCACTCTGTCAGTGAAAAACCTCTTCCTAATGTCAAGACTAAACCTCCCCCGATGGAGCTTAAGACTGTGATCCCTTGTCCTGTCTCCAGTGTTCAGGGAGAAAAGACCAACCCCTGCCTGATTATAACCACCTTTTAGGTAGTTATGGACAGATAAGGCCACCCCTGAGCCTCCTCTTTTCCAGGCTAAACAGACCCAGCTCCATCAGCCTCTCCTCGTAGGGCTGACCTTCCAGCCCCTTTACCATTCTAGTTGCTCTTCTCTGGACTCGTTCCAGTCCCTCGACACCCTTCCTAAACTGAGGGGCCCAGAACTGAACACAACACTCCAGGTGCGGTCTAACCAGTGCTGAATACAGGGGGAGGAGAACCTCCCTCTCCCTGCTGGCCACACCATTCCTGATCCAGGCCAGGATGCCATTAGCCCTCTTGGCTGCCTGGGCACATTGCTGACATGCTAAGTTTGCTGTCCACCAGTAAACAGTCAGTTCCTCAAGAATCTTTCTCATCACAATGATAAATTTCTGGTCACCACTGAAAACAAATGGAGACTAGTAGAACAGCATATTACAAACCATTTTAAAGCTCTGAACAGGCTGCCTTTTCCTAGAAGGAGGTGGGCTCTTTGCATGATGTCCCACTATGTAATGAAAACCCTGTTGATTACTGCTGACTGAGAAGCAGCAGCCTCCAGCAGCTCTGGGAGCAGTGATCCTCCTCTTCCCAAGCATTCCTCAGAGACAGCCATGCTAACACCACTGTGATGTATCGGGCTTCACACAGTGTTCCACCTCATCTCCAAAAGAAAAGGTCTAGGTGCGGCCTTTGCAGCACACGCTGACCATCACCCTGTATCACCGCTCTGCCTCACAGGTGGAATCTCTGTATCAAACACACTGTTCCTGTGGTGTTTGATGACAAAATGGGCATCGGCTTGTGAACGCAACCTTGCCTTTGACCTTGCTTTCTGCAAAGGGCTGCAGGGTGTGCAATTGGAAAGCAAGCATTTGAGCTATTTTATTTTTCCCCTTTAGATTATTTGTGCTGTTTTTACAGCTACTGAAAACTGAAATCAAACAGACAAATCAACCAGCCCGAAACTACCCTGACGGGACACTGTAATGGCCACCTCAGCAGCTGCATGGCTCAGTGTTCGCAGCAGGTACAGGCTGACACATCTTGATTAGTTGAGTGCCTGCGGACTGGAACTGCTTGCAGCTTTAAGTGATTCAAATTGGACTGGAAAGAGGGCACCGTTCTGGTGGAAATTTCTTTGAGGCTAGAAGGCAGGTATCACCTTTGCTGGAGCAGTCCAGTCTGGGAGCAGCCTCTGCAAAAGGGTCCCTTGTACCTCTCTGCTTTAGCAGGCAGCAGTAGCCCCAGGGTTCCTCTAAAAGAAAAGTGCATTCTAATGGTCATAGAACCATAGAAAGACCAGGGTTGGAAGGGATCTTAAAGATCGTCTAGTTCCAACCCCCCTGCACAAGCAGGGACACCTTCACTAGATCAGGTTACTCAGCTCCCATCCAGCCTGGCCTTGAACACTGCCAGGGATGGGGCAGCCACAACTGCCTTGGGCAACCTGCTCCAGCATCTCAGCACCCTCACAGCAAAGAATTTCTTCCTAATGTCCAACCTAAATCTCCCCTCTTCATGTCTGTAACCCTTTCCCCTGCTGCTCTCGCTATTCACCCATGAGAAAATCCCTACCACAGCTTTCTTGTAGCTCCCTTCAGCTGCTAGAAGGTTACCTGGGAGCCTCCTCTTCTTCAGGCTGAAGAAACCCAACTTGCTCAGCCTGTCCTCATATGGGAGATGCTCCAGCCCTCTGATCATTTGAGTTGTCATGGAGGTGTTGGCTTGAAGATTGGACTTGATCTTAGAAGTCCCTTAGAGGTCCTTTCTAAACTTAATGATTCTGTGATGTATTGGTTTGTGCAGAGAGCTGGGAAAACACTCCGTATGCTCCTCATTCAGTTCCTCTTCTTTATTCCTGGGTGTAAACAGCTGCAGGTGCTGCTCATGCCAGAACTTTGCACTTTTGTCTCCACCCAGCTGAAAGCCTCAAATCCATTTTTATGAATAAACACAACAGAGAGACAGCTTTGCCATTTCAGAAATGGAGAATCCATATCCCATGAATAGGGAAACTATTCACCTGCACGTGAGCATTGCAAGAGATGAAGAGCCCAGGTACGCTGCAGCCACAAGTTCTGAAGGAAAGTTTTCCTTTCTCCATGACCTGTAGGGATTGCTGCTCCCAGGCAGGACTCTGCTGTTCGTGGTAAAGCAGTGCAGCTGTGGCAGGAGCATCAGTTTGTTACATAAAAGTGATGCAGACACTACACCAGTGGAGTGGGTGTTAAAAAGGTCTCAGTGAAATGCCATGACTACACAGGGATTCCAGCAGGGCTGGGGGATGCTCTGTGGCTAATTGGAACTTGCAAGGTCCTGGCACTAAACTCTGTGCTTCTTCACGTCTGTGATAAACGGGCAGCCCAACATTCAGAGAGACAAGACTACCTCCACCAGAGATGAACTCACAGACGGATCCCTCTTGGAAAAGACTTCATTTGAGATTGATTTTTCTGTGGGTTGCTCTCTCACGTGGCAGTTCTATTCTGGGGTGCCATTGGTCTCTCAACCCTTTGCCATTACTGCTGTCCCTTTTTAATAAAATGACTGATTTGTAGATTTCAGTTGGAATACATGAGACAGCTGCCACTCTGCCCAGAAGTCTTAAATCCTTGCGGTCTTCTTCATCTGCCAGTCCTCCGTGATTAAAGCAGGAGCTCTTTAGAGCAATGAATCACTGAGACTCAGAGGTATTTGCTCACCGTGTTACCACTGCAGCCCACTCTCTGTGGTGTCCAACACTGTTTGCCTGACATAAACAGGAGATAAGATGTCAAACATGCAGAATTGCTCTGGAAGGAAATGGCAATGATCTGCAGAGCTACAGCTTTTTTATTTCCTTCTAAGCTTAGAAATTACTTGTGGAGGTTCTCTAAAACTAACACAGACACTGGGCTGGTTGGCAGCTTCCTCTATCTGCCAATATAAAGCATGTTTTGGTGCAGCAGGGAAAGAGATTCCATCAACCCCTAATATGAAGCATTCAGATTACTACTGGATTTTGTGTAATTTAGATCCCCTTGTTTGAGGGGTTTTTCTGCAGCATTCTCTTTTATTTATCAGTTGCTTCTCTCTATCTCCAAGTTTGCCTGCATCTTCATACATCATTCATTTAAGAGCCACCCAGAGCATCAGAAACCAATTTCCTCCCTGAACCCAGTCCTGTAACAAGATGGGGCTACACCATTCACATACACACTTCAATGCTATGAAGACATTGCTGGTTTCACCTGAAGAGCATGTAACATGAGGTGGAATAAGACCAAAATGAAGCCAAAGTCTGTGTTTCATGAACTAAGTCTCATCTTCAGCTCAACACCCCTTCACAACACAAGTTTAGGTACTTCTCACTTTGTTCTCCTGCACAGGTCTGTAAGCTGTCACAAAATTTCATGTCAGGCTAACAGACACTGCACTATGACTTGCACTTTTATTGTCTTCTTGCTCCCAAATCTCGGATTCCTTTTTCCAATCAGGCAGCATAATTAGCCAGAGCCCACCCAACAAGTACCTGGCTAGCTCCCCGTCCTGCGTGTGCTGCTCAGCCCCTGAATCACTTGATTGAGATCCAAGGGTTCAGCATTTCTCTGCCTCTGGGGTGAGCATGTACGAGCATGCAAGCATACTGCAGGCAACCCGAGTTTCATCCCTATCTGCAGATAGCAGATGTAAATCACCAGGGCTCTTACACAACCACTACCTTCCATCTGTACAAGTTTGTTGGCCTCTTCACTCACATGAGTGTTTGCTCTTGTGCCGCTGCCTGCCGAATCTCTACGGCAGCAGGACCTTTGTGCCCTGCAGACAGCAGATTGTGTCCTCTCAACGCCTCCAGAAGGTAAGAAACATTTGTTCCCCTTCGTGTCTTCCTAGAAGTAGGATTGGGAGGCTTGTCTGGTAGGTCATGGGGAACCATGAAGTATGTTTAAGAGTTTTCCCAGGGTGTCCAGGCTGACTCTGCATGCTCCTGCCTGTCTCACTGATACCTGTGTCCTCCACAGACCACACGTGTGTTTGAGGTGGAGGTGAAGGATCCTAAGATTTGCACAACTACAATGGTTCTTACACTCTGCACTGCTCTAAGTGTATTGGGAGAATCTGTGTAACTTCTTAGTACTTGGTTGTTGACCCAAGTATTGTCTGTGACAGCACTTAACTAAGAGTGCTTTCGCCAATCAAAGGATAAATGGTGTGTGGGGAATCAATATTACGTATTAAAATGATTTCCATCAACTTCAGTATTTTGATGTTGCTTTGCTTTTGATGCGACTAAGAGTACTGCCCACGCATTTCAGATCCTGCTTTCACCATCTTGCTTATTCCTATAAACCAATGAGAGCTGTGCATGTGAAAAGGTCACATCCACATGAGAGTGTGGCAGAGACACAAAGTCCTCTTGACATTTTTCACCGTGTCTCATAATCTTCCCATCCATGTTCTCAGCACAGTACCCTGGGTAGCACCCCTCCTCCAACACAGCTCCAAGCAACGGACTTGGGACTGCTCATTTCACCTTACGGGTTCTCAGGAGCTGAGGAAGCCTTTTCTTGTGCCACTGCTCTCAGTCATTCTCTACGTTTGTATTCTCTGACATTTTGCTCTCTAAATTGACATAGTTCTGGATAGAAATGGTGGTAAGGCAGTAGTTGAGTGCATGCAAATGTGCGTTACTCATACGTCCAGGTCTGTGCAGAAATGTTGGGAAAGAGTAGGCCAATAGGATGCCCAACATTTCACTCTGGGACATGGCACTCCTGCTTCACATAGCCACAGTTCTCACATCATTAAAGGCTTTTTCATTTGCCAGAGCTCTTCTGCCATCTCTGCAGATGTTATCCCACCCTCTCCTCTGCCCAGCATCCTTGGAACAGATAGGGGCATACAGTGTGAAAGATGGTCATGCCCTTTCTGCCCTCCAGTTCATGAGTGGGTTGTAGGGCTCTGCAGAGCATGTGTGCAACCACCAACCGTGTCTCTATAAAGTAAACTTGGAAAGCCTTGTCTGAATCCCACCAGACTTGACTAATTTAGGAGGAGAAACAGGTTGCAAGGGCTGGGGTCCAAGCACGAGGCTCCAACTTCAATCTCTTCCTAAGAATTTTGTTCTGCACTGGAGATAACACCTAGAGATGTCTCCTCTTGCCTGCAGTTCAGATACATCTGACATACCTGATTTCTCATGCCCTTATGGCACAAATATCTCCCCAGATGTTGCTGGACTGGACTGGTATAGCCCTTCTCACTGTACTTCAGATTTTGAACACATAAAATGGCTCAAGTTTGGATGGTGCATTGAACTCATTTACTTCAGCAGCTCATGAGCATAAACTTCTCCGTAGTGCTGGATTTCAAAGACAGTGGTTTACTCATCAGAGCTTGGAGGCTATTTATATTAGTAAATGTAAGTGTGGGAGAATAAGCTCTCCTAAGAAATTTGCACAACAAAGAAGCCTGTATCATAATAAAGAATTAGGTGGAAGCGAAGGGGGTTTATTAGCTTGATATAGTTTGCCTATAGACAAGCAATGGGCACAGTTTGAACAAATCTGGTTTGGTTTTCTTCTTGGTTAGGCAGATACTCCTCTGGTGCCAGGTGGCTCAGCTCCACAAAACCATAGAGCTGTCAATTTGAGCAGCTAATAATCCAGCCTGCGTGTTTCAAAGCACATTCACGCCTTTTAAGTAGCTTTACATTGTTAATTAACTACTTAAGTTTTCTTAGCTGTGTTTAATCTTGCCATTGTTGTTTGCTTGTGTTGCTCTATTCTCTGAGAATGCTTATTAGGCCACTACCCGAAACACATCTTCTTGAGCAAGGTTTAATGGTAGAGAAAGTTTTCATGTTAAGATATGGTGATTTATATGCAGATGATTAAGTTTAAATAATTGAGAAGTACTGGTATTCTATGAGTTTCTTCTTATGTACCTCCTTGCAATTAATCATTGGGTTTTCAGCCTATGATTTTCCTTCTAGATCTTACTCCCAGACTTTCTGCTTTGGAGTACTGCTGTGTACTTTAGATTTAGCGAGGATTACTCCTGGCCAAGGGCTGTTGAAAGATCTGTGAGAAACCCAAGAAAAAATAAATGTGAGATTATGAGAGACAGGATTTTTAAGCCAGTCACTGAAAGGCAGAGGAACCTCGAGCCAAGTTTAATTTCAGTCTCATGTAGCTGTGAAGACCTCAGAGACTGAAGTTATTAACAATGATAGTCATCTGGAGTTTTCCCAACAAATAATTTGGGATTATTTTTATTGTAGTTATCTGAATCTTCACACCTCCCATCCCTGGTAGTATCTGGGTTGCCTTCTCCTCCTCATGGAAAACAGGCTGCACAGAACATGAGTCACACAGAAAAGATTGGAAAACATTGGCATACATCATCTGGTCTTCAGGCCTGTGCTTTGTCACTCAAGTGCTGATTGATTAAAAGCCTGATTACAGAAGGAAGACTGGCAGCACAGCCACGGGGTGGCTGAGGCAAATAGGTGGGGCTCACTGCCAGTGCCCTCCCTGACATCTGCACTTTCCAGCACAGCACACCCCGGCACCCTGGGCACTTGAGGGACAAGCCATATGCTCATCTTGCCACCCTGTAGCTCTGAGGCAAGGTAGGGCTCTGAAAAGTACCTGACCACCAACAGAGAGCAAGCACCAGAGAGGCTCTACAGGGGCAACTGGACAGGCTGGATTGGTGGGCTAAGGCAAATACTATGACATTCATCAAGACCAAGTGCCTGGTTCTGCACAACAACCCAAATCAGCCCTACAGGCCTGGGGAATAGTGGCTGGAAAGCTGCTCAGCCAAAAGGGTTCTGAGAGTGTTGGACAACACCTGGCTGAATACGAGCCCACAAAGTGCTCAGGCCAACAAGAAGGATTGGATTGGATTGGATTGGATTGGATTGGATTGGATTGGATTGGATTGGATTGGACTGGATTGGATTGGATTGGATTATAAACAGTGGGGCCAGGAGGAGTAGGGAAGTGATCATCCGGTTGTACTTGAGGCCATATCTCACACACTGTGTTCAGTTTTTGTGCCCCTCACTCCAAGAAGAACATTGAGATGCTGCATTATGTGTAGGGAAGGGCAATGAGGCTGATGAAGGCTGAGGGAATGGGGGCTTTTCAGTCTGGAGAAAAGCTCAGAGGAGACCTTCTCACTCTCCAAAAACTCCCTGAAAGGAGGTTGCAGAGTGTTGGTCACTTCTCTCACGTAACAAGTGATAGGACAAGAGGAACTGGCCTCAAATTGTGCCAGGCAAGGTTTAGTTTGCCTCTGAGGAGAATTTTCTTCAGTGGAAGTGGTCATCAAGGCCTGATAAAGGCTGTTCAAGGAATCATAGAATCATTCAGGTTGGAAAAGACCATTGGGATAATCAAGTCCAGCCAATAACCCTACTCCACCAACTTCACCTCTAGACCAGATCTTTCAACACCAAACCTAAACAATCTTTAAACACCTCCAGGGATGGCAACTCAATCCTCTCCCTCAGCAGCCTATTCCAAGGCCCAGACCACCCCTTCAATGAAAATTTTATTCCTAATGTCCAGCCTAACCCTCCCCTGATGCAGCTTGAGGGTGTTCAATCTTGATCCACCATTAATGACCCATGAGAGGAGACCAGCACCCACCTCTCTGCTACCTCCCTTCAGGTAGAAAGCCCAAGCTTTCTCAGCCTCTTCTCATCAGACTTCTTTTCTAGGTCCTTCACCAGCTTCGTTGTCCTTCTCTACACCCATTCTAGCACCCCAATGTCTTTCTTGAATTGGGGAAGTGGGAGCGTCCCTAGAAATATTTAAAAGACGTGGAGATGTGGTGCTGTGGGACATGGTTTAGAAGTGGAGTTGGCAGTGTTAGGTTTACATCTGGACTCTGTCATCATAAAGGTCTTTTCCTACCTAAATGATTCTGTGATTATTTTCTATGATTTCACAGCTCTTCGACAGGTCTTCTTCACAATTCAGTCTTGCAGGGTAAATGCACAGGAAAAACATTGTGACCGACAGGCAAATACTAATGTTTAGAGTAGACAGTGCAAGTCCAAGGAGGCGTAAGAGCTGGAAAATATGACTGCTGTTGTCTCTCACTGTTTGCCCAAGTCCTCTTCCTTTCCTTCGGGGTTACATACAAAACAAATAACTCATCTTACCCCCAAAGTAAGAAGTGCTCCATGTTGGTGTTTTGTTGTTAGGCAAGATGAGTGAGTGTGCATCCTTCATATTATGATACAAATACTTTTACATGGATCTTTTCCCGGTGTCAGAGTAATATACCCAGTGGGCACAAAAGAACAGTCATTATATACTTCTTAGAAGAAAGTGTTGGGACTGCCAAATCTTGACCGGCATTATTATTGTGGGCAAACTGCTTAGGGATTGAGCAGCAATATCAGAGTCATTTACTGGCAGTTTAAATGTTCTCCGCCTCAGTTTTCCTTTCTGTAAAATGGACACAGAAATGTCCCTCAAAGCCAGTAAAGATTCATTTGGGTTTTTGAAAGATTTGAGCTCTTTGCCTGAATCGGAATAATTGAGTGCGATGTTTCTCCTGATGTGGAGTATGTGCTGTACAAACCCAGGGAGATGTCACTGGCATAGCTGTGTGGAATTAGGTTTAGCACCATTATTAGCCACTAGTAATCAGACTGGTAGACTGAATGAGACACAAGGTAACACATAACAAGACAGACAGGCTTGTTAAATCAAACAGATTTGGTTTGTGATTTCCCACATCTCCGTAGTTGTTTATACCATTTTCATTGAAAACATCTCCATTTGCAACTGTGCTTCAAAGTATTTACTCTTAACTATGGGAGCTGTACCGTCTTGTGCTCCGTCTCAGTCTTTCCAAGGAAGCTGGTATAAGGCAGTTTTTGACATTTACATTGTGAAAGATCCTTAACATTAAACAGCTATTTAGAGCGAAAGGCCCTTGTCCTAGGATACATATGGTTGCACTTAAGTTGAAATCACCACTTCATGCTAGAAAATATTGTTTTCGTCATAAAAGGTAAGTGTTCCCAGAAGTGGATTCAAATACTCAGA
>VZRI01014031.1:80564-98610 GCA_013397515.1 Upupa epops | reverse complement strand
TGGGGGGCTCCGGTGCCCCTCGTGTCACAGCCGGGAGGGACACGGGCGCTGCCTGCGGCAGAGCCTCGGGAGCGGCCTCGCTGCAGCGCCGGGCCTCGGCGGGGCTGGAGGTTAGGAGGAAAGAAGGATGGAGGGATGGAAGGAAGATCCCGTTGCTCCCTGCCTTCGGGCGGGATCCCGACTCGCATGTAGCGCCGCCGAGTAGGAAACCCCTCGCTGCGGGGGGGGAGGATTAGAAGGGCGGCATCCGCGGCATTCCCAACGCGCTGCCGGCCAAGCCGAGCACTGCGCGCCCCCGACGGACAACACCCGCCCNTCCCCGGGCCCCCTCGGGTCCCCCCACAGGAGAGGAACGTAGTCAACAGCCTCTCTGGGGCGGGGGAAATTCTGCAGGACGGCCCCGGGGAGGGGCACCGGCAGAGAGCTTCCCCGAAAGTCGGTCACCTGGCGTTTCCTCTGCGTTACTGTCTGACTGGGAGGGGGGGAGAAGAGGAATGTTGGGTTTTTTTAATCGTTAAAGAAAAACAACCGACCTCCTCTCCTGGAGATGCACCGCCCCCCTCTTCCACGGCTGGACTTCTCCGTGTGTTTTTCCATTACTGCATGGAAAATTTGTATTTGCCGGGGTTGCCTGGCTGAGGGCGTTGAGAGATGATTCTCGGGATGTCTAAGGCGAGCAGAGAGTAGACCGAGAAGAAGCGATAGGGCTCACAAGTGTCCGTCACTGGATAAAACCCAAACGCACATAGTTTGCAGCACCTGCTTCATTAAATTAATAATTAAACGTCCCTTTATTAACTTAGGGAAAGTCCGGTAGTAGAGCTAATGCTTGGATTTGTCTGCTACGATCTAGTGGTGATGAGCCCTACTCAACCCCATCTACTCCCCGAAATGAATAGTCCTGTTTTAAAGACTGTTGCCAAGGAGTTTCTGTTTATATGAGGTTTCTGCTCTGTGGATAATTTTGTGTACCTTTCAAGAGTTTAATTTTACACCCATAACTTTCTTACTGGCTCTTAAAAAACTCAGCTATTTCCCTTTCTGTTGCTTTTGCCTTTTCTTGAATTCAAATCCTTCTCTGCAGAGTCGCATGGGATGGGTGGCTGCTAATAAATGATACTGGGCCATATTTGGTCACATTTGCTCATGGTGACTCATGCTTTAATCTGCAAGTAGCTTTATTGATTTTAGTACCTGCTATTTCTTCCAGAGCTGTCACTGGTGGTGGTTCATCACCACCTTTCATCCCTTATGGTTATGATACTGTAAAATCCAATCCTCTTCATATATCTCTTCATCCTGTAAAGTGTTGATGTGACAGTCCTACTTGGCCTTTTTTTTATAGCTTTATTTTACCCTGTACCATGGTTGTTGTCTTGGTTTGGTGGCCATGTCCAGCATGAGATGTTTTTTAATGTGGTGTTTGACGTAGGTATGGTCTCTCTCCAAGTTTATTATTCTCAGCACCTCCCTGTGTGGGTAACTGCTTGAGCTTCTGTATCATTCAATAATTTCCTATTTCAAATGGCCTGATAGTTCTCACTATTTTTAGTGGCCACCAGTCACAGATGTATATATTGGAGGATTATGTCTGCATCTCACTAATCTGGGTGGCTGCCTCATAGAGCAAAACTCTTCGTTTCATTTCTTTATCACGTTTATACTTCCAAGTTCTCAGAAAAACCCAGAGAAAATGCAGCCAGGACACTATTTAGTAACCAAATGTTGCTGCCCAAGTCCAGGGACATACAATTGCTCTGCCATGAGAAATTCTGAAAAGGTGGATGAATCCTGAGGGACAAATTTCCTTCAGAGCTGTAAGTCTTAGCATGAATCACTGTAGTAAATCACCACCGAGCACTCCAAGATGTAGCTGCTAGAATTTTTTTAATCAGATACGCAAAGAGCATCTGTAAGATTTTGGGAGATCTAGTTCATTCCTCTGGCAAAAAATAGTCACATCAAGTGCTGTAAACAGCATCAGTGTGAAACATACCTCTCAAAGTTGCTGAAAACGAGTAGATTCCCTAGACCTGGGAAAGAGTCAGGTGGCACAAGGTAAAATACATTTGGGTAGACGCTTTCACAGCTCCTTCCCCTTGGAGCTAACATTAGATCGGGGCTGAGAAACTGAGGCTGGCAAAACCAGGCCTGTCAAAGTGGTCCTTAAAATGGAGGTGATGGCTTTCGGGGTATGAAGAACTAGAAGGACGCAAGAAACATGGGACTGTTTTTGCAATTCTTGTTTTCATTCATGGTCTGCAAATCCAGCCTGAACTAACAGAGACCCCAGAAAATGGGCAGATGGTATAGAAAGAAAAGGATAATAATACTTTACTTTGAGTGCCTCAAAGTAAAAGCTTGAAGCAAGCATGAGCATCCCATGTTTCCCTTGTGTTTGGGTTTCCATTTTTACACCTCCTTTCTGCATCTCTCCCACCACAATATTAGGAATACTAAAATGCCTCTTCAGGGAAATATCAAGGGACATCCTATGGCACCCGGGGCGTGTGATGAGTGGTTTTGCGTGTGAACTCCCTGCCAGCTTCAGTGAATCCCTACACCCACAGCAGCAAGGTGTAGGGCAGGGCACCAAGTTTTCCCATTAACTGAAAATATCTCTGAGACATACTCTTGCAAAATTCTAGCCAGGAAAACATGCAGACTGACATGGAGTTCATATAACAACTGCCCACCCATTTCATTATTTCACAAATGTGTGATTCGTGCTTGTGAGCTGTCACCATTAGCGTTTCCATCTGTCTCAATATTGCTTCTATTCTTAGTTGCTGTATGATAGATGTAGGTGTATGAAAATGATTTTTTCCCCCTCCCTGTGTCATGAAACACTATAAATGAAAGCCACATATGTATGTGGCACAGACATACCGTGCAGGCTGCAAGAAATACAGGCTGCCATTACTAGAGGTAGAGGTGGAGCAAGAAGCACTGGCCTCTTGATGCTGCTGGAACATGTACTCAATGAGGAAAAACACAAATAAGTCAAAATCTAGCCACAAAAGAACAATATTGCTTTGATCTTCTTCTGAGTGTTCAGCTTGAGAGACCTATTTTCCTAATCACATAAGTATGGGGGTAATTTTACTTATCACATAATCCTAATTGGACTTTTCCTGAGGCAATCTCTGAGAGAAAGCAGTTGTGACATTGGTGTTTCCTAGTGTTGGGTTCTCGGCCATGTGGGTATTTCCGAACTTGGAGATTTCAAGGTATCCGTTGCTTGGACAAACAGAAAACACTTTGCATAACATAGGCAAAACCTGCGTTTCTCAGTACCTCTGTCCTGGATTTGGTGTGGAACCTGTACAAGTGAACAGATGTTTCACAACAGCCTCCAGCAAAAGTGAACTCTGGTTCTGCTCTTTATTACTGTTGTCATTTGAACTTTGTGGCAGAGCAGAAACTCTTAGTCTCCTTATGAAAAATGTATTTGGAAGTCGTTAATGGATGTGACTGATTTTCACCCCTGGTGCAACTCAGTGCTTCCCAGGGAGGCTGGGATTAGCCATATCTGGTCCATGGCATGAGCTGCTGGGGGTTAGCTCTGGCTCCTCCTCGGTTAGCAGAAAGCATTGGTGCTGGCCATTTGCCACAGAACCAACAGAGTCACAGGCTTTCTGTATGCTCTCCCATGGGGAGTATTAGCAGTGGGACAGTAGTGGACTAAGGTCTTTTGAATAATAGCTATGAGTGCACCTTCTCCTCCCCCTACCTTTTAGTGGTCTGCTCTGTCTTTTCTTTTTCCCTTCCCAAAATAGCACACTGAACCCAAATTTAACAAATGTAAACCGTACACTCTGGCCTCCAATTTATTTTGACATTTGGCAAGAATGATTACGCAACATGTTCATTAAGTCATAACAGTTTTGCTACTTTCCCATTTCAGACCTTTTATCGGCTGTAACACATGCAAAAATAATTAACTTACTTGTTCTTCAAGCAGTCACTAGACCCCAAACCTCCCAAGAAAACACACTGTTTATGGATGCAATGTATGCAGAGACTCTTAAAGCCCTAGATCTCGCCTGGCTGTAAAAAAGTCAACGGTTTGTTTCAGGAAGGAGTGAGGAGGGGTTTAGCATCCTCTGAAATGCAGGATTCTGCAGCTAAGAAGGTCTGATCAGACAAGTTGTTTCCTTCTTTTTAAACAGAGCCACTTCCTCCTGATGAGCCTCTGAGGGACTCAGGAATAATGCAGCAAATACTGATGGTAATAAATAATTAGAAGGACCAGCTAAAAGCACCATGGAAGGGGGCTGGTAGCTCAAGGATTACAGAAGGTGTGTGGGCATTTTGACATCCAGAAAACACTGTAGATCTGGTCCCAACTACCTCAGTCTCATGATGATAATTAAGAAATGTGGGCGTAGAAAAGCTCTTTGCATGGTTTGGTTGGATTATTGCTGTAGTTCAAAACACAATTGGCACAGACACCCACATTGGACATGATTGCCCTTTCATGAGGCAGATACTGACTTTTTAAAGCTGGCATAGTTAAAATTACATCTACATTTTATGGGGCCACAAGCGTCTAACTAGTCTCCATTATTATAACAAATGGTAAAATCTAGGCTGAAACAGTTTTACAAAAAAAAAAAAGGTTGGGGTGTGTTGAGGAGGAAAGCACCCTGACATTGGGAGGGCTTCAGAATTAACCCTTCTCTCATCTGTTTGGCAAGAGTAGAAGAACATGGGTTGTGTGCAGGGGGTCTGCTTTCTATTCATGGTCAGACATCCTCTTTAAACACAAAGTGAAGGGAAGACCAGTGAGGCTGGTTCCTTGGTTGCTTCCATTAATAACCCCCAGCATAAAGCCTAGTTCCTATGCAGCTTGTGCTTTATATGGCAGCCCTTTCCATTTGCAATACCTCCATTTGTTCATCAGCAACACAGAGTCATTGCCAAACTCCCCTCTGAGCACTGAATAAGGTGAAAAACACCTTTTAAAAGAATATGTTTGAGCTTCTTTGTAAGTACTTTTTCTTTAAGGACCACTTGTAAATGGATGCTGGAGGTTGTCTTGGTGGGGACTACTCATGCCTAAGATAAGCTTAATGTGCTCTTGCAGCATGTTATTCTAATACTAGAGACCATAAACCTGTACAGCTGCAGAAATGTCAAAGTATTAACTTCAGCCCTGATCCTGTGTTCAGGTTTATTCTTTTATGGGTTTCACTCCTTAAAACAACAGCGATGGAAGAAGGTTGTATGGTGGCCCAGTGGTCATGTCCATCACATAGCTCCTGTTCAGATTTTCTCTGAGAAACCAGAAGAGGCTACGCACTGACAAAGCAGACGGAGCTGTGAAAACGTATGACATTTCAAAATTATCTCCAAAGTTTTCAGCACTGACTCCATTCTGTATTGTCTTGTGGAGCATTCAAACAGGCTTTCAATATTTCCCTCTAGAGTTTTCATCAAAAGGCTGACAATGACATTTGATATAATATTCTGATTCAAACTGAAATACAGCAGGAAAAGACGGTGCAGTCAGGGAAAACGGGCAGTTACCAAAAGAAACAGAAACAAACAAACAAATGGCAGATGTTTTCTCACAGAAAATACCTTTTGAATCCTGACCAACTGTAGGGAGAATGAGGTGCAGTGAGAGTCATGAGCAAGGGCGAAGAGTCTGGAGCTGCTTAAGCGGTTAATTGGCTCTGTCAATGGCACATCACATGAGCCAAAAGTTTATAGAAGTATTTTAGAGTGTATTTCGCTGAATTTTATAAATAGTTAACTGATAAAACAAAAAGGTTCTAGCAGTTTTGAAGCAAGGCTAAATTCTGGGCTCAGATTTTTCCATCTCAAACAGCTTTTGCTTCTGTACATGCCACTTGCTGTAGCCTGAAGTGTGATATCCCTTATTCTACTGCTGAAAATTTACTGCATCAGAGGAAAAGGAAGGACTAATGTAACTATTGGTTATTGAAAGTGTCATCCACATAAGGAGTGACTTTCACAGTATTTCCCATATGAATCTCTTCTCATGACCCAATTTGGGCTTATTGACTAAGTTATTCTAGGTCCTTACACCACACTGTTCATTCATCATAGTGTTTGAACACATTTCTAAGTGACGTGACTAATAACTGTCACGTGTTTTGCATGCATCCTCCTCTGAGGGAACAAGCACTTGAGTCTAAGATTTTTCCTTTTGTTTGGTTAGGCTGTTTTATTGTGAATAAGTCTTCCATAAAGGCCTTGGTGGTTCATGAGGTAAGAGTTTAATCATAGATTCACCTGATTCTTCTCTTTCTCTTTTCAACACCAGCAGTTGGTCACTCTATCCACCACCTATTCCCCAGGCAGATCTGATTCTCGTGCTTTTCCCGCCCACCACCTGCTGTTTTCCTCTTCCTAAAACCTTCATCCAGACTCAGTCATCAGCTGCCTAACCATGGTCATGGCCCAGGATACCCAGTACTTTTCTCGCCTCTTTGTTTTTTGAGCTCTTTCAAAGACCTGAACATCTCAGACTTCAGAGGAGCGCTTAATCCCCAGACTCCCAGCTTCAGCACCAAGTAGTTATTTATATCATCTGCTTTGCCGTGAAAGATGTCCTGCAGCATCCCCTGAAGACAGTTCTGTTGGCTCACAAGTTGTAAGGAAACTGCAATCTCTCGTAAGAAGGCCAAGCCCTCTTTAAGGCAAAGCTAGAAAGCTAATTCACAATTGACAGAATTTTGTATTCATTTATTTTTAGTGATTTTTCAGACAGAACAGGAAAGAAATTCATACTAATGTGAGCTGTGTACTTCAGGCCAGGAGGGAAGCCAAAAAGACCTTTCAAAATAGCTTCCTTTTGAGTCCATACTGTCTTCTGGCAAGTCAGCCAGTCCAAGAGCAATAGGTCAAGGCCAAGGCAATGTACTGGCTCGCATCCTCAATCACCAGAGGCCATTTCACCAGCTGCTGCTTGTGTGTGACAGCTGCCCAGGGCTCAGATCAGAAGCAGAACTTCCTGGCTTGCCTCTGCCAGGACTGTAAACACAGTGATGATGATGATGATGATGATGATGATGATGAGTTTTATGCCAGTTTACTCTTGGAACAGGCAGGCTTCTTCAGGACATACTCAGGCTGATGCAGCCATGGACTTGAGTCTCCTTTGGATTAGTTTGTCTTTTTAGATGTGTCATGTGAGGAAAGGAGTCCTGTGGAAGGGGACTTCTGAGGTGAAGGAATGAGGTTGGTGCCCCAAAGCATCACTTCTGCAGTGGCCATTCGGGTGTACCCTTGGAGAAAGGCATCTGAGTTGTGAGTTAGTTAATCTTCCTTTATCCATTTTCACAGGTGCTGTCACCACTTGTCAAGATAGGGACTAGATAGAGATGTGGAAACATAGATGGGCAAGTGATAGAAAAGGAAAACTATGGGACAGAATTGCTCAAGTGGGTACAGAAGAGATGTGCTTTAGGTACTGGAAAACACTCCCAAAGTCCTATTTAAAAAGGATGGATGGCTGTTATAATTTATTTGCTTTATAAAGATTAATGTTAACATAGTTCTCTCTTTGAGAAATGAGAAGAGAGAGAAAGCACTGGACCAGAAAACATCTCAGACCAGGCACTCACAATGCACTTAAAAAGGCATCTGAAAGCCCATCCCTGTAGGGTTAGAGCATGCTCCTGACCTAACTGCTCATGTGGCCAGAGGGTGGCCATGTGATGTCCCTGGGACCACCACGGACCCCTGCCATCGAGGAGATGTGAGAGCCCAGGCTGGCTCATGTCAGGTAAGCAGCACTTGGTTGGAAAAGAAATAGCTAAGAAACTTACCCAGTGCATGGGATGAAAGGCCCCAGCAAACCATTCAAGAAATCGCTCAGCTCCCTGCAATGATACCCTGCCTGGCTGCATCTGAAACCTTGTTGGGGGAAGCTGTCCACCTGAGTCTGTGCTGTCTGTGGGATGCTAAAGAAGAGCAATGGTTAGTTAAAAATCAATTGACTAAATTCAGACAGAGGTCTAGGGCAAGTTTGTCAAACAAGACAGATAGAATTTTGGTTTCTGCACACTTTAGCATTGGGGCTCAGCCTTTTTTGTCCTGAACCTGTGGAACTAACACCACATTGATTCACAGTGAGTGCTTGACAAAAGTTTGGCAAACCCAAACTGCAAAATGAACTGTGATATTAGTTGCACTACCCCAGCTCTGGTGACTGATACTGTTTTCTGTGTCTAAATTAAGAAACTCATCAGAAATAAGCCTATAAATTATATTGTTTCTTATTTACTTGCTTTCATCTTGAAACAATTTCTTAAATGAATATTTTAAACAGATTTTTAAAACATTTATAGTAAGAAGCAATAGACAAAAATGTCAATTTCCATAGAAGGAGCTTCTTCCAGTGCAATTCCTATCTAAAAAAGCCATTTTACACTAATGTGGGCCCAGTGTCTAAGTAACATATTCTGTCGCAGTGACTTGTGCATCAAAACAGTTTTTCTGTTTTATATCCAAGAGGAAACATTGAATATTTAAATTCCGTATCCTTTTTGATCTTAATTCCCATCAAAGAAGAGCTCTTTAGGCCTCACCAGTGTGCTCTAGGTGCAATATCAGAATCTATTTTCCATATCACGTGGTCTAACCCAAATTTGGGAACCAAAGGGGAAGAAACTTTACATGCCTAGAAGGGAAAGGGAGTTTGCTCAGAGCATGTAGCAGGGTAAAGCATCAAACAGAGAGGTAGTGGAAGTCCCAAACTAGGGTTTAAATGCCTCAGTCCTTGCTGAAAATCTAGTACTTGACACTCCTCTGAATTAAATGCTTTGCATTCCTATTGAATTTGGTGGCATTTATGTTCAAATAGTGAAGGTGCTCTAAAGCTACATGGTCCAACTGAGTTGCAGTAGATGACAGCAGATGAAACCGGACGGCTAATGAGGTACAGAGATGTATTTGAAGCCACTACTCCCTTGTAAGCATCGAAGTTTCAGCTTACAGTGGAAGTGACATAAAAACTAAATGGTGTCCAGGAAATCAGTGTAGACAGTGTTGTTTATGAATGTATATTCTAGTGACACTTGTCCTGAACCACCAAGAAAAATTCCCATGTGTTGTAGTTTGAAAATCTACCAAATTTTCAAGTGTTGATTCTTGTGCTTTTACGCCAAACATGCATTTAGTTTTGAAGCTGGAGATAGCTCTCCCGTCAGACCCCTGGGTCAAAATCTTGACCCTAGAGGTGACTGTTGGACAGACTGTATAAAAAGGAGTGGACTTCCTGATTTCGGCCCTTCTTCTTGTGTATCTTAGCAGACAGAGAACGCTGCTCTGAGAGAGAGCAACTACCTTGGGGTGGGATGGGGGGAAGGCCTGGATATGATGGCCTTTCCACCGGCACCTGCTGGGCATAGTGAAATCACGCCCCCCTTGGCGGGGGTGAGGGCCTGAGTCCTGTTGGAGCAGTAGAACTGCAGCCCTCCCGTCCTTGGAAAGAGCCCGGCCTGGCTGCAGGGCAGTCGCTGCAACTCTACCATGGCGTCCAGCCTTGACCTGGTTCCTGGCAGCAGGCCGAAGCAAGGAGCCACTGCCCACACCCTGATTGTCTTTGAAGATCAAGAGAAGGTGGTAAGCTCTTGACCCTTTCCCTCCCTTGGAGCCATAACTGCTTGGGAGATGGAGAAAGAGAGAAAGAGGAGAGAGAGGAAAAGGCCCTGGATCAGGCCCTTGAGGAGGCCAGTTCATCACAACAGACATGGCCCCACGTGGCCAGCCCATACTGGTGCAAATAGGTCCCTGTGCAAATCCCGCTCTCTGGGCCAGGTTTTGCATCGAAAGGGAAGAGGGAGTGGGTGCAAGTTTTCCATGGGACAGCAATGTATTCCTGTGGCCAGGAAGGCCAGTGGTATGCGGGAGTGCATTAAGAAGAGTGCGTCAATCAGATCAAAGGAGGTTCTCTGCTCCCTCTATTCTGACCTAGTGAGACCTCACCTGGAGTATTGCATCCAGTTCTAGGCTCCCCAGTTCAAAAGGGACATCTTCTTGAGAGAATCCAAGGCAGGGCTACAAGGATGATGAAGGGACTGGAATACCTGCCTTACGAGGAAAGGCTAAGAAACCTGGGGCTGTTCAGTCCGGAGAGAAGATGACTCAGAGGGTATCTCATTAATGACTATAAATCCACGAGGGCTGGGCATCAAGAAGGCAGGGACAATCTCTTCTCACTTGTGCCCTGGGATAGGCTGAGAGGCAGTGGATCCCAGCTCAAGCACAGGATGTTCCACCTCAACATGAGGAAGAACTTCTTTACTGTGAGGGTGACAGGCTCCCCAGAGAGGTTGTGGGGTCTCTTCCTCTGGAGACTTTCCAGCCCTGTCTGCATGCCTTTCTGAGTCATCTTCCCTAGTTTTGGTCCTGCTCTTGCAGGAGGATTGTACTAGATGATCTTCAGAATTCCCTTCCAACCCCTCGTATTCTGTGACTCTGTGACTCTGTGATCTTTTGATGTCCCTGAAGGAATTTGCCATGTGCCTGATGGTGGCCCAAATCTTGACTTGTTTGCCACAGCTGGTGCCCACATGCTGCCCAAGTACTGCTCAGCCATGGGTAAACAGACCATCCCTGTTGTGTGATCAAATGCAAAGTGCTAGACTGACATGTTAATCTCTGGTGTGGAATGCAGTAATGTTTATACCCATTGTGGTCCAGTTGTTAAATGAGTGGAAGGTTCACTGTCTGGAGTGTTCAATAAACAGGAAAGACAGCAAACAAGTGAAACATGTTTGATGGAAGTTTTGACTTTAATGTGGCTAATTCAGAACTTCTTTCTTGAGCTTCAAGTCACAGTAACAGGAGGAAGAAAACATAATGTGGTCTGGTTTCAATTTTGAAGCACTGATAATTTTAATCGGTGTCGTAGTTTAAACCATTACAGTTACAGTTAAACCAGTTAATGGTTAAACCATTACAGTTGGCAATTAACAAAAGTTTGTAGTGTTCCTCAGACACTTCTTTCTGTAACACTTCAGGAGGTTAACATGGAAAACATTTTGAACTCTAGAGTTAATTCTTAGGTAAAACATCTCAATACCCCAATTAAAACAAAAGCAAAACAGTATCTTGAGTTCATCTTTAAACACATAAGCTCATTAAAAGTATTAATGTGGCTGTACTTTAAAGAGAGTCAGAGCCAAAGCATCCGAACCTCTCTGTGAAGCTGAAGACGGCTTTCTGAGTGTAGCAGAAAATGCCTTCATATGAACGTAGCGTGGGGGGTGAGAGTGAGATGAACTACTAATGTTTACACATGCTTTTCATTCCCAAGGCTCTCTGTGTACCCAAGGAAGATCCCTCCTGCCAACTCCAGGCTGGAGCGAGGCCTTGCATGTGTTGGGCATCCTGGCACAGCTACCGGAATCTGGCATCAAATGCCACCTTTCATCTCCCTAGATGTTTGCTTTAGATCTCTTATCGCCCATCCCCTTGAGGCACTATTGCTGTACCTGGTGAGCAGAGTGCTTGAGCTTGGGATCAGGGGAGATTTTAGCTGCTTAAAGAGGAATAAACTACAAAGGAGCATTGGCAGGGCAGCAAACCTGGGTTTGGGGCAATTTGCTATTGATGGGACAGACACAAAATAAGCTTCCAGTAGCTAGGTGTTAGAGATGGCGCTCTGACAAGATACCTGGCTGAGCTAGTTAAATCCCTGAAATCTGATCCCTTTAAATATTGAAAATAATCTGCTCTATTGCATCTAATTGAAACCCACTGGATACTTAGAGGAAAGGAGAGATGGGTCAATCCCAACACCTTTCACCCACAAGTGCAACAACAGTTTTCTGATCTTCTTTAATCATAGAGCTCCAATGGCTGGATTTGTCACAGGAGTGCATCTTCAGCCATCTAATCTTTCCACACTCTGCTCAAATTTCCCCATCCCCAGGAATCACACACTACCTCTTTGGGGTAGAGGGTATTTTCTTTACCCATCCCACTCGGAGCCTGCTTTTCTTTTCTGTCCACCGCGATGGAACTGCAGCCAGGCTATGCCTTTGTCAGTGTGAGTGGGAAAAGGCTCAGGGCACCATACACCAGACGCCCGGTGCACTGGATACTCCGGGGCACAGCAGAGATCCTTTGCTCTTTGCTCAGGTGCTGGGTGTTTAATGCCTCCAAAACAACAGCCGTAAGGCAGGGACACATAGGAGATTAATTCCCAGGTTCAGCAAGTGTCAGAATAAACTCAGCTTTTCATTTTGCTGCCAGGTCAGACTATTCTCTCCTTTCTTTTTTTTCTAATTCACACCCTTTCAGCCATGCTACCATCCCCAGGCACCACTCTCCACCCTGCAGCTCCACATGTCAAGTGGTGAAGTCAGTGGCTGAATTATCCTCCTGACCATGTCCAGCCTTTCTGCATCCTGTAGAGGAGGTATCTCATGTCTGGTTTAGGAGTCCCCCTGATCAAGAAGTATGTGTTGTTCATTGCACACCACAATAGGGAAGCCTGGCAATTTGGATGGGGATGAATGTGTGTGTGGGCCTGGAGGACAGGTCTAATGGGGAGTGGCTGAGGAAACTGGGGGTGTTTAGTCTGGAGAAAAGGAGGCTGACAGGAGACGTTATTGCTCTTTACAACTACCTGAAGGGAGAGTGTAGAGAGGTAGGAGTTGGTCTCTTCTCACAAGTCACTAGTGATAGGACAAGAGGAAGCAGCCTCAACTTGTGCCAAGGGAGGTTAAGACTAGACATCAGGAAACATTTCTTCCCTGACAGAGTGGTCAGGGGTTGGAACAGGCTGCCCAGGGTGAGGGGGGAGTCGACGTCCCCAGAGGGGCTTAGAAAACATGTAGATTTCACCCTAGGGGACAGGGTTTTGTGGGCAGAGGGGGGTTGGGTAGGCAGTTGGAGTTGGTCATCTTGAAGGTTGTTCCAACCTTAATGACTCTAAGATTCTATGTGTGTGTGTGCACGCTCATCACATGATCCATATATGTGGTAATACTTGCATGTGACTCATACTCCCGTTCCACGACAGCTGATGCTAGTAGAAGCAGTTCCATGACTGGTGGCAAGGAACAAACACAGAAGGGGCATGCTTGCCTGACAAGTGTGATCATGAGCAGCTTAATAAATTGATGCAGAATAGACATGTGCACATGCTCATTTGCAAGAGCATAATTTGCACCTACCACAGAGCGATGTTGTAGGAGCTGTTTCATGCAGGTAAATAGTGGTGAAATTCCTGACTAGGAGGCATGGGACAAGATCCAGGGCACAGAACTCCCATGTGATGGCAAGCTGGCATACCTCTAGCAGACATGAGAAGACGCCCATTATTTTAATTGATTCTGGACTTTCAATTCACTTCTGCTGCAGTTGCAGGGTGATGGTTTTAAGGAGGTGTTTTTCTTCAGCAAAAAATTGGTTGTGTTTTCAGTGCCTGTGATTGAAAGGTAAGGTTTATCCTTGGTTTATAGGCGGTGTATGATCAGCTTGTCCCTAGACACAAGCAGCCTTCAAATGATGACTGATGAAAGATCCTTGGGTTTGCATTCCCATCCTTCCTGCTTCATGTCATACTTTCCATGCTGAAATGAGGCCGGAAGGCATCTCAGCGGATGTTGTTCACCAAAAATGAAGTTCCACTCAATATTAAGAAAGAGTATCCTGAGCTGTTTAAGGCACAGCTTGTGTTCTGGAAATCCAGCAAGGCACTTGCAGACCAGAAAGAGTAACATTTTGTAGGTGGGATGTAAGGAAAACCTTGAGGCTGTGAGACACAAGTGTCACCAACCCCAGGGCATCAGCACGCAGTGCAGATGCTCAGAAGCAGCTGTGGGCACACTCTGGCTGCCCTCTGGGTCCAGTCTTGGCCTGGGAAAAAGCACTCGCCACCCAACCGCTCTCTTCCCCTTGCTCTGTCATAGCCTGATTGAATACAAAATTTGATGTAGCTGCAGAGAATTCGGGATTGGTCTTTGAAGTTGCTGTGAGTTTTGAAGCCTCACTGAAGTTAGTGTGGAACATGCGTGGCTCCATTGCAGGTGCTTCAGTCATGGACTCATGGGAGAGGGGCATCACAGCCAAGACACCTTCTTAGTGATACAGTATGCCTGCAACCGCCACTTGTGTTTACAGTCCATTGCAATTTTTAGCATTACTGGAGTTGGAAAAGTTTATTTCCATGAACTTTCCATCCCTTTAGTCTGAAAAAATAGCCAAGATAGGTGACTAGGAAATATTAATAAACACAATTAAACTTAAAATGCTTGAAACAATGTAAGAACTGACCTCAGCCAATTAAAATTAGTATTAAAAATACACTCTAGTGCCACAACCCGAGTGCATCAAAAGCATTCTCAGTTCTGCAGTCAGGATTGGTTTGTATTTCCTGACAACCCAGCGAGAGGTGGTCCAAATCATAGCTCCTCAACCTTTGTCTCCTTCAGAAACAGGTCAAGATAGTACGTGGGTAAAATAGGGAGTCTAAAGATGTATTGGGGGAGGGGAGCGAAGCACCAGTTATGTATTGACCACCTAGGGGCCTTTTCTGAATGTTACTCTTTCCAAACCTATTCACTTCTTATTGCTTTCTTTACAATTGCCATGAGGGAGTTTAAGAGCCCCAGAAACTACTTTATCATGTAATTAGTTTATCAGTGAGTTTGGACCTCATACATCAATCACTGTAATGCAGAACCTCCACCAAGACAGAAACCAGATGTGCGTGTTTCTGCTTTCTTCTTTATAGTATCTACACGATCATCAGTGCCTGTGCTACAGTTTAAATTGAATTCAGCAAAAGGCAGCGGTCTTGCCCCCTGCAAGCAATCTCCTGTTGCTGCAGGGATAAATGAACATTGTGCTGACTGGCAGCTTGTACTCCTCCTCACCCTTTCCTTGTTGCTGTACGGAAGAAGGCAGAGGGTGATTTGTGTATGCAAAAAGAAATTTCTGCAAAGGTAATCCTTGCATCCGGGGCGGCACCTCTGCAGTGGCTCTCACCTGCCTCACAAACTAACATCCAACTTCAAGAGGGACAGAGATCTACATGAGAGAAGGATACAAAGATAATGAAGGGATTGGAGCATCTGACTTACAAGCTTGGAGATGAGGAGAGTCAGGAGGGACCTTCTCCCTCCCTACAGCTACCTGAAGGGAGGTTGTAGTCAGGTGGGGGGTCACGCTTTTCTCCCAGGCAACTAGTGCCAGGATGAGGGCAGGTCCTACAGCTGTCAGAGGAGGATTAGGTTGGATGTTAGGAAGCCCTTCCTCGTGGAAAGGGTGATCAGACCTGGAGTGGACTGTACAGGGCAGTGGTAGAGACCCCATCTCTGGAGATGCTTAAAGATAGACTGGCTATGGCCCTTAGTGCCCTGATCTGGCTGACGTGGTGATGTTAGGTCACAGGCTGGACTGAATGAGTTCAGAGGGCTCTTCCAGCCTCAATAATTCTGTGATTCTGTGAAAGGCTGAGAGAGCTGTGGCTTTTTAGTCTGCAGAGAAGACTCATGTGGGATCTCATTAATGTCTGTAAATCTATGAGTGCTGGGAGTCAAGAAGGCAGGGACAACCTCTTTTCACTGTACCCTGGGAGAAGACGAGGGGCAATGGATTCCAGCTCAAGCGCAGGATGTTCCACCTCAACATGAGGAAGAACTTCTTTACTGTGAGGGTGACAGGCTGGAACAGGATCCTCAGAGATGTTGTGGGGTCTTCTTTGGAGACTTTACAGCCCTGTCTGGATGCCTTTCTGAGTGATCTGCCCTACTTCTGGTCCTGCTCTGGCAGGGGGGTTGGACTAGATGATCTTTGGAGGTCCCTTGTAACCCCTCAAATTCTGTGATTCTGTGGGCCTAGTCTTTCAGGGCTCATTCATACAAAATTCTCCTTGAAGTCAGAGTCTAATTGAAAAACACAGAGTTCAGCTTGTTGGTGAGTTCAAAATCCAAGCAGATAGTTACTTACATGACTTTTTAGTTTTCCCAGTATTCAAGCACTGGCTGCCAACAATGCCTAAAGGGCTGATTATACCAGCAAGACTTAGCAGCTCTCTGACCACACCTCTTCCCCAGGAAAATGTTCATAATGGGGCAAAAGGCAGTGTGTTGTAGTAGAGCAAAACGGGAATTTCAGCGCATGGTCGCCTGGAATTGATGTTTCTCTTGTTAGCTCAGCCAAATGGAGCTGCAAGCACATAGCGCAGAGTGAGTACTTGTCAGGAGGTCCATAACTAACACTCTTCCTTTCCAAAATTAAAAAGGCTGATTCTTACTGCTAGCAGACTTTTTCAGAATATGAACCTCCTCCTTCGCTCCTGAGAACAAGCCAGCAGATGCTTCAGTGTCTCTGTAGCATGACACTCACTGCTGCTCATCTGCATGCCTAGTATACCAGAAGAGTCCTTCCTCCAGGAAAAACGTGTGGAATCTACTACATTACAACTGACTGGAGTGGCCTCTGCTGCTGCTAAACTTGACTGGTAGATCATCCAAATATTTGCAGGCATCATCATAAGAACACAGAATGTTACAACTCTGTAACATTCATTTGCTGCTCAGTGCAAAAAGGGTGCTGACAAGCTGCTGCTGTGGTGTCATCAGGCCCCCCTTGCCAATCCAGCCGTACCAGGAAAGCCGAACAGCATCACGGAGAGAAGCCCAAACCAGTACAATGAAACACACACGTTAATTCCCAGTTGTGATGCCTGTGCTTGAAATGGCCCTGAAACATCCTCCCTCCGGCATCACTGGGCCATGCACAGTTACACTGGTATATTAGAGTGAAGAAAGAAATGGTAGATGTGTTTCTGGAAGTGAAATTTGAATATAAATGAAATAGCCCAACAGGACTTGGCCTGAAGAGCTGTATTCATTAGCGACTGTCTCTCTGACAGCAAGAGCTGCCTTTACAGCTGAGTGACACTTTTAGTTCAAACACATGAAACCAAAGCCTCGAACGCAAGGAGGATAGTAATGTGGTGCTCAAACATGGTTTTTAAAGAAGTTCTTCAAGCTGCAGAGGATATTAAGCACCAGAATGGTTTCCCTTAATATATATTAAAAGCCGTTTTATATGGAAGGGCTCAGATTTCAAATGCCTGGGATATTTTATTGCTTTACTGATCTAATAAATGCAGGTGTTTCATAGCAGAAAGCAATCAGGCAGACTGAAGGCAGCAACGAGTTGCACGCATTTCAACTCGTATAAATAAATGGCTACAAGCGCACCAGAGCGATGGACCTGTGGCAGTAATTGCAATTAGACAGCAGTCAGTCTTCAGGGTGCAGAACACTGCTTGTTTGAACTCATACGTAAAAGAGACAGGTATCTTCTGAACATGGGTAGATGTTCAGTCTGACTGACTGAACTTCAGTCTGACCAGTGAGGGGGTGGTGGAGGTGAGGCCGTGCAGCCCGTGAGTGCCAGCCCAGGGGTGAAGTGTGTGCCTCTCCCAGGGCTAGCTGTCCCTGTGGTTTCCGAGGCTGGTTACCCCCTTATGTTCCATGCTGGCTGTCCCCGGGTCCCATGGCTGGTTACTTCCATGGGTCTCACACTGGATGTCCCTGTGGGTGCCACACTGTCCCCATATCCCACTTCACAACTGTGTCCTCCCACTCGTGCAGGGTCCATGCATCTCCATCCATACCAAGATCAAGTGGAGCCACTCAATCAGGGGGTGCCATTATTGCCTCCACCACGCAATTTCCACTATCAATAATTTACCGGTTTTGCTGTGCACAGGCACAGGAGGCAACGGCCAGACAGATTTTTGATAGGGCGGGGGTCGTAGCGGGTGGGTACGGCAAACTACCCCCTGGGGCAGCCGGTCAGAGCCGGCTGGGACGTTCCTCCTGGGATGTTCCAGCCGGGACCCCGCGATGGAGCAAACGGGCTCTGGCACCGGCTGTCGGTGCCCGGTGCCCGGCTCCAAAACGCCTGGATTGAGCACGTCCAGTAAAGTCACCGGTGTAACTTTACCTGGGGCGCTCATTAATAAGCAATGGCCCGTTATTATCTTGATTGCATTCTTAATGCTCCAACCGTGCCGGGGTCAGCGTGGGAGCGATAT
>VZRI01014031.1:50537-80103 GCA_013397515.1 Upupa epops | reverse complement strand
CCCTCGCCGGGGGAGACGGTAACAGCGCCTTCCCGCCCGCTATGGAGAGCGCGGCCCCGAGGGCCACCGGGGAGCACTGCTGGCTTTTCCCCGACGGCGGCGCGGGGCGGGGCCGGGCGCGGGGCCGCACTTGTCCGCAGGGGGGCGCCATGCGCAGGGCGCGGCCGCTATAGTGAGCGGGGAGCGGCGCCCTCTGGCCGCGAGCGGGCGGCGTAGCCGAGCCGGTCCGTGTCCTGGTACCTGGGCGCGTCCCGGTGACTACTGGCCGTGTCCCAGTGACTACTGGCCGTGGTGTGGGAAGGAAAGACGAAGTCACATCCTGCCCACGGGTCTTCTTTTCGTGTGAGGGTGGAAAACGCCTTCCAGGCAGGAAGAAACCAGCATTAGACTGAGTGCTGGTGAAAAGTTGAGTTGATGCTTGGGAAGCGTCCTATAATCCCACAGATCTGTCTGTTACAGAATTAAAGTGGGCGAGAATTATGCATATTACATAGAGTTAAAGAAATTAAGTGTGCAAGGACAGGTTGGACAGGGCTTTGAGCCACCTAGGCTAGTTGGAGGTGTCCCTGCTCATTCCAGGAAGGTAGGAATGAGATAGTCTTTAGGATCCCTTTCAACCCAACCTGTTCTAAAGCACTACAGGTTAAAAGCATCAGGCTCTTAACTGCGGACCTTGCTTGCCTTGCTTGTTTATCTTTAGGAGTTGTTCTTGGTGTCTTGGTTTTCACCTTACGGTTAAATTATGTACTTTCTCGGTTCCTGTAGTTGGCCATTCTGAGGTTATGACTATGGCAAGATCAATGGCTATTACTTATTCATGTTTCTAGTAACACAGTTCTAATGAACAGGGAGAATCTATCCTGGCGATAACGTTTTTCCTGCTCCAAGTGTTTGTGTAATCTTTAATTCATGGTGTGATAAGCACACAAAATTAACTTCCATGCTTGTAGCTAGATGTGACCAAAGGGCAGGGCAATGAGTTGCATGAGGAGAAGCTCTCCCATCTGCAACTTTGAGTGGCTGTTAGGTAGCAGAAGCAGACGATCTGCTCTGTTTGCGTGTGGCTGGTTGTACCAAGCAGAAGGTGGTCATGTCACCTGGTTTGTACAGGTTGGGTAGTGCCTTGTTATACAAATCAGTGGCTCTAGAGCACTGCCTGCCAGTGCTCAGGTAGAAACTTGGCATGGGGTTAGTCTCCGTATGGCAGGATGTAAACAGAGGGGACGCTCTTAGCCCCTACGTGCGCTGCTGATCCTACAGTTTGGCACACAAGAAGAGGTAGCAGCTGTCAGGGGATGCTGCAGCTCCCTGCACGTGGAGCTACGGAGCACTGTTGGTGTAAACAAACATAGGTTGTGAGGCACACGGAGAAGGCAAGCTGCAAGATTGTGACAGTGCCGGCCCTCACCTAGCTCTTGGAGCAAAGCAGGAGCTCCGTTTCAGTCCTAAAATACCTTGAAGGAGCTAGTGGAGATTTCAGCTATTAAGAGAAGTAGACAGAGGAGCCTTTCAGCAGGCTGCTGTAACTCACAACAATGTTCTACTGTAGTACTATCACTTCATGTTAAGCTCCATTGAACCTCACCTGGGAAAACCTATTTGTAGGTAGCATGTCTTCTGTGCTCATCACCCATGCTCTCTGATTTCCCAAGATCCTGTTGTTATGTGGCTGTGAAATCGTAATAAACCGCGTCACATGCATTAAGAGCTCTGGCTGAAAAATGCAGAAGTGACAGTGCAGGAAAATGGAGAAAGGCCTTTTATCTCAGAGGCAATAACAGGAGGAAGTTGAATTTTGAGCTGTCTGCTTTTTAAACAATGTGGTGTAGCATAGTACAACGGGAGTACTACAGCATTCTGCAGTACTACAAGCTGTAGTGCACAGACGCAGAGGGGTTTAAAGACTCCTTAAAATGTGTAAGTATATAAAGGAAAATAATGATCTGTGCTTTTGCTTAAAGGATTCTCCTACAGCTACAGGGCTGAGTTGAAAGTAGCAGCAGTTAGAGGATGTGTAGAGGTTGTACCAGTAGCGCTCTCAGCAACTGTTACTCTGCTGTTACAGTGGGGAAAACACAAGTAGCTGCAGGCTTTGCTGGGATAACAGTCTGATAGCATGCAGGTGTAAAAGCAGAAACTCATTAGAGGGAGACCCTCATCTCCTCTAAGCCTGTGCATAAATGAGAAACAATAGGCTCTTCTGAGTGAGCCAAGTGTGGATCTATAAAAAAACATTCCCATATCTGCTGTCCTGGTTTGTATCAAAGGCTGAGATGTTGTTCTGAGAAGGTGCCCCGAGCCTACACTACAAGCCTCATGTTAGGCGTGTGAATTAGTGGAGGCTCTGCTAGAAGAGGATATGTGCTTTTAATAGGCTAATTGCTAACTTGTCTCGACCTGTTTCCAAGCATGTGTTGGGAACACTTGGTTGCTCCTAAATAGCTAAAACGTTGCTTAATTAGGAAACTCTCAATCATTTGTTAGATCAGCCCATAATGGGCGTACTTGGTGATGCTTAGCGGTGAGCAGCCTTTCCAGGGAAGCTTTTAAAAGTGCTGAAGACGAGACATTTGTGTGCGTGCCACTAAAATGCAGCGGTAACCCAATAAACTGCTGTCTTCAGTTCCAGTGATGAGAATGCTGTGCTGTGTTGAACAGCTCACTTGTCCCTTGCAAGCACACCATAAGGAAGCAAACAGGTGTGCTCTGAGTACACTGCCCGTGTGTGAGATGCAATGGGGCTAGTAAGCTGCTCCCCACTGTCTCTCAGCTCACAACTGTTTCCTTTACGCACACCCACTATTCAGTCTTGTATGGGCACAGACTGTCCTGGTACCTGATAAAGACTCCTTGGTGTTTTCATGACACAGACGGCAAATGCAGTACGTCTGCCAGAGTGCCTTCAATTTGCATGTGATCAACATCGGTCCTTATGCTACTTAAGATTTTGAAAGAATCAATTATGCAGTAATGGAAGAATTAAGTGCTTTAATTTGGAGGTAATAGGGTAACCCCATAATACTGTGGTCTGTGTCCTCTGATATAATTCTATGTTGGCCATGTTGCTTGCAGCTCTGATCAGTCAATGTTGAATGTTCTTTGCAGGTGATTTGTAGGGTTGGAGTTGTGTTTTCCTCCTTTTCAACATTCAGGACCTAATTATCAGACTGGTAGAGTTTGGCTGCTAAGGCCAGCAGTAACAATCAGCATGGAGCAGTGTGAAGTACCAAAAGCTGTGGGTAACAGCCCTACCAAAGCCAGTTAGCCTCATCTCGGGCATAGTTTCTGCCCTTTATAAACTGTGAACAGAAGGGTTGGCTGGGATGATGCTGATTTGACATGATTGTAATCCTTCACTAAGACTTATACCAGTGGTGGGAGAGCATCCCATCACAGCGTAATTTAGGCATCGCAAATGGATCCAGCTGTCTGAAGATGAGTACCATGAACAACCAGAGGGAGCAAAAGGAAACATCAGTTAGTGAATTTTCATGCTCTGGTGACAGCTGCCGTAAGGAGTTGGATACTTCCCTGGGTAAGAGTATTGTAGCTTTCAGAGAAGCCTTTATTTTTTTATTTTTTTTTAAACAGTTAATTAGGACAGTTATTTCTGGCCATGGCATTTCTGCAGAACAGAAGGCATGATTGTTCTTATGTTTGTTTCTCTGAATCCTTTGATCGACTAGAAGCTTTCAATGCTTTACGCTAAAAATTACCTCAATACTTCGGCAAGTTCATTTGTTTTCTTGTGTACTTGGTTAGGAAAATGCAGAAATCCTTGTGACTCAGCTTCAGACTACTATAAATTATGAAGAAATGGGGGAGGGGGTCGCACTTTAAATTAGGAAAGGCAATTCTAGGAGGCTGGAAGGAATACTGGTTGCTAAATTTGAGATGAGCCACTCTTGGTATCTCCAAATCTGAGCAGCTACTGCCACCTAGAGCCGCACAAACCAAGCGCTCTGCTGGAGCTGGGCTTGCAAGGGAGGCTGCAGGGTTATCCCAGCCATTCTTCCTCTGCAGCACTGACTTTAATGTGGGCATGCAGGACTTCTTTTAACCCTTTAATGGAGGTTAGCTTTTTCTAATCCTTTAACTGAGGTGGTACCTGTAAATCCTCTTCAAGCAATGCGTGGAATGACTCTTTGTATGACAAGTCTTCCTTGTGTGGCTCAAAGGGGTAAACAAACATCTCTCAGTGAATCATAGAATTATGAGTCTGGAAAAGACCTCCAAGATCATCAGCTTCAGCCTAAGACATAACATCACCACACCATTGTTTGGTGACTGAACTTTAGACTGCACCTAAGGAAGTATTTGCGAGTCAGGCTCAGCTGGTTTGTTACAGCTGTCAGTGAGACTCAGTAACATGTCCACAGCTTCCATCAAAAAATGCAGTGTAGAACTAGTCCTGTAAGGATTTGAGTTGGAGTGTTGTTCTATGTAGACTCCATTGCTGGAATGGGGTAGGGGTTGTGCTGTAGTAAATATTTTATGGAATAGAAATATCTGATTTTTTTTTTAATGTGTTGGCTCATCAGTCTATACCTTGGTTTCACTAGATTCAGGATTTACCCTGTTCTATAACCAAATGGATCACAGTAACTACATGGAATATGCTTTTTGTGACTGCCTCTTGTTTTGTAGGATAGTTTTCTGGTTTGCTTTGAGGGTGCAGTTTCTTAATTTTATGGCATACAAAACAACCTCTGGCTACAGCAAGTTATTCCTCTGCATTCAGGAGAGAAGAATAAGCACTGTTCCCTATTTTGCAGGGAACCACTTAGAAAGGAAAACAACGTGCCTTTTTGCCCACTGAACTCCTAAGTGTGCAGTGATTTCTGTTTGACTTTTACAGACCAGTGCATCTCAGGGGTTTGTATAACAACTGATAGTTTATGGTTATCAAATGTCACGTAGAATAAGAAACCAAATGCAACTAAACCCTAGTGGGAGCTGCTGACTTCCATCCCACAGAACCTTGAGAGGGCAAGTCACTAGCTGCCTCCATGTACTGCATATCTGCCTGGGTGGTGGTTTTGATAACTGAAGACATTTGAGATCCATCAGCATAAAGTACATTGGGAAAAGTGCCTATTTTATAGCTTCTGAAGGAATAGAGCTTTGCTGTGGAATCTGAGGAGCTGCAATGCAGGGATCCTGGTCATTTGAGTCAGAAAGCACCTACAAACTGTTTATGCCATCTCAGGGTGTAGGAGAGTCATTGTACCAAACTAGTGTTTAAAAAAACTACCCTTGGCTTATCTGGAGCTCCACATCAAACCTCAGTCTTTCTAGTACATGCACCAGGCTACAAGTAGTCCTTCCCATCATGTAGCATAGCAGGAGGGGTCTGTAAAAATGTCAAACTTGGCAAAGTCCTGAGCAAAATGCTGTGATGTGCTCTCCATGAACTCAGCATGCAAAAGACTTGGAGCGTGTTTCTGCAGTTAAAGCTATGACAATAAGAACAGGATTAAGTCTTCCTCCCAGCCCCCCTCCAGTCCTGTAGTACGTATCAAAGAGAGCTAAGCTTAATCTTATGCCAGTTCTGGTGCATGTTGTCTTATCTAACATGATCAAAACACTTCTGTCTTTTAAGTATAACAGCTCCTGGTGAAATGGATTTTTGTCACGATCAAGGAATTAGAGGTTATGCTTTCTGGATTCCTTAGTCTGTTATGCCACTTATTTTGTAGGCTTGGTGCAGCATTTACTGCCCATATGGTTTAGTTTACCCTTCTTGATGCTGACTGTGACACTCTCGGTGAGTGTTCAGTACTTGATATACTTGAGATGAAAATAAGTGAGATCTAAACTTTATTCAAGGGCTTCATTAGTAAGTAAACCAGCCTTGCCTTAGTCATAGCTGTCACTGCACCACACAAGGGTATGGCCACTGCTGGGATGAGCAACGGCACTTGTTTTGTGATATTTCCAGATAATTGTGCCTGCCGGCTGCCCACATTAAGACTTGGGTCTTCACTTGTTATTTACATTCCTTTTGAGTTGATAATCCAGTTTGACTGAGCAGTAAATGCCAAGAGAGAAATGCTGTTTGATTGAATTTGTCCTGAAAGCCAGTGTGAGTTGAAGGGGGAAGTAAAGCCACTAACAAGTTCAAGCTGGCAAGGGTAACTTTACCAGGACCTGTGCCAGAAAATTGTGGTGGAGTATGAATTTGCTGCTGGATGTCATGACCATTCCTTTAGCTTTATTACACATCTGAAGTTCTCAATTTTTGCTTTTCCAGTTATAAACATTACAACTAATGCCAATGTCATGGTTGTGTTCTGTTGTTGAGAGCTAACAATGGAGTTAAAACAAGTTGACAGTCAGTTCCAAACAGCGTTCCTCAGGGGTCAGAACTGGGGCCACTCTTGCTTAGCATATTAATTATCTGAATGAGGGGATTGGGGGCACCCTCAGCAAGTTTGCAGACAAGGTGGGTGGGTGGGTGAGTTAATATGCTGGAGGGCAGGAAAGTCCTGCAGAGAGACCTGGACAGGCTGGAACAATGGGCCAAGGTCACCTGCATGAGGCTTAACAAGGCCAAGTGTTGGGTCCTAGACTGGGTCACAACAATTCCCAGAAGTGCTACAAGCTTGGAGCAGAGTGGCTGGAGAATTACTCGGTGGAAAAGGACCCTTGGGGTGCTGACTGACAGTAGCTGAACATAAGCTAGCATTGTGCCCAGGTGGTCAAGAAGGCAAATGGCATCCTGGCCTGCATCAGCAATAGTGTGGCAAGCAGGACTAGAGAAGTGATCCGTCCCTCTGTACTCAGCTCTAGTGAGGTCTCATCCAGAGTACTGGGTGCAGTTTCAGGCACCTTGACACAAGAAGGACACTAAGATGCTGGAGTAGGTCCAAAGAAGGGCAACAAGACTAGGGAAGGGCACAGATTTGATTAGGAGAGTCTGAGGGAACTGGGGATGTTTAGGCTGGAGAAAAGAAGGCTAAAGGGAGACTTTATGGCTCTTACAGATACCTGAAAGGTTGCAGAGTGGTGGAGGTTGATCTCTTCTCCCAAGTCACTAGTGATAGAGCAAGAAGCAGCAGTCTCAACTTGTGCTGGGGGAGGGTTAGATCAGACATCAAGAAAATTTTCTTCCCTGACAGAGTGGTCAGGGGTTGGAACAGCTGCTCAAGGAGGTGGTGGGGTCACTGTTGCTGGAGGCAATCAAAAGTGTGTAGATATAGTACTAGGGAACAGAGTTTAGTGGGCAGGATATAGTTGGGTTGACTGTTGGACTGAATGATCTTAAGAGGTCTCTTCCAGCCTTAATGATTCTATGATCCTAGTGGCCTACAGACTGAAGTGCTGTTTGTATTTATGACATTGGCAAATCGATGCTCATATCAAAGGTGCAAAGAGAGGATAAGCAGCAGCTTCTTTACAACTTCTTGCAGAAATAAAAGTTATGTGTTACAAGCAGCAAAACAATGTCTGGAAATGAGTTTTACCCTTTAAAGCTAATGACTGGCACCTGAATTTAAAACAAAAACAAAGGTGCTTTTCTTTGAAGGTTCAATTTCTGCTGCCCCTTGTGCAGAACTTTTCTCCCTTTGTGACTGCAAAAGCAGCAGAGATGTTAACAAGCAAGGAGCTTGCAGACAGGTGAGTCAGTTCCACGTGTCTACCCTTAGAAAAAGGCAGAAATAAGTTTTAACAAGAAACTACTTGGAGGTCTAAGTATCCACAGAAGTCTCCCACTAAGTCTGACAAACCTAGATGTAACTTCTTGAATTCCATAACCCTTAAGTGTGAAGTCATGTCAACTGGGTGATCCTTAACCAGTTCTGTTAAACACAGATACTGTGTGGTTTTCCCTGCTACACTCCCTCCAATAGTTATGACAATGACAATCTTATCAGAAGTCATTTCCCCTGCCTTTACACAATGAAAGACTGATAACACTATGAACAAATCTGATGTCCTCTCTAGATTTTCAGTTTGCTTTGGAGCAAATCTTCAGGCCTGTTTATGACCCCTACAAAATTTCTGCAGGGGACCTACCAACACCCTGCATGTCTTGCAAAGGATCGTGTTCAGGCATTCTTCAAAACACGTCTGGGAGTCTTGTAAGGACAGGGCTGGGCCACTTGTGTTTTAACAAAAGTATGTATCTGCGGAGATGAATTTGAAGAAAAGATGAACAAAACTCAGTCGTGTTTGGGGTTTTTTTTCCCTTTTTTATTCTTATGGGGATGGTGATGCTACCTTGGCCTCATTCCTTGTAAGCACTGAGCATCCATATTGACGGTGGGCATATCACAATCACAGACTGTTGGGGATTGTAAGGGATCTTGAAAGATCATCCAGTCCAATTCCCCCTGCCAGAGCAGGAGCCTCTAGATCCAGTTGCACAGGAACAGTCCAGGCAGGTTTTAAACATCTCCAGAGAAGGAGACTCCACAGTCTCCATGTGCAGCCCATTCCAGGGCTCTGTCACCCTCACTGTGAAGAAGTTTCTCCTCTTATTGATGTGGAACCTCCTATGTTCCAGCTGACACCTGTTGCTCCTTGACCTGTCATTGGATGACACTGAGAGGAGCCTGGCTCCCTAGTACTGACACCTGAGCTTCTCCCTGTTATTTGCATTAAGGCTGACTTTTGTATCCCTGGCAAGCTGCCTGGTTTGTGGGTCTGGAGCTGGTAAATACCTGCTTGTGCAGTAGTAGCTTTCTGGTCTGTCTTGAATTTTACAGCAGATTAGCTGTGGGCAAAAGAATCCTCTGGAAGAGGCAGGAAGTTATGTTGCATTTCAAACTAAACCTCTTGGATGTTGTGATGGTGAGGAAAGTTTGTTTTAGTGCTAGTTTTGCTTTCTGTGTAGTTTTGTTGTGTAACAATTGAGCCCATAAACAAATAGCATAAGCTAGAAGATGAAGAAAGAATGAAAGAAGAAACATGAAGCCATATGGCAATAGCAGGAGGTCCTGCCACCCCACCTTAGGCTCGTGACAACATGCCCTACATTTAACCTACAGTCAGGAACTAATTAACACCACAGATGGAATGAGCTAGCGTATGTATCCAAAATAATATCCCTGAGGTTTTCGTCAGCTGCCCTGCCTCTTTCTCAGACATTGTAGAGATTTGCAACCTGAATGATGTACATGATCGGGGCAACTTTGTGTGGTGGTTGACGTGAGGGCTCGGGAGGGGGGGACTCTTGTGTTCTCCTCTGGCTCAGCAGTGACTTGCTGGGCAGTCTGGGGTAAACATCTTAATGGGCTTCAGCCTATACAGAGGGAAAATAGGATTTCCAATGAGATTTCACCTTACCTGTGTGTGTTGAGATTCAGTGTTTGCAGACCCCTCTGGCAGCTCTCAGTGTGTTCTCCAGGAAGCAACAGGTATTGATGTTAGAGAGGTGTTTATTTAATGACTGAAATGCCGCATACAAACCTATCCTTTGGAGTATAAGGGCTCTTACAGTGAGAACCATCTGCTGGTAGCAAAGCCTTGCTTGAGTACGGCTACGTGTGTGCAGGAAACGAGACACAGAGGAGGGATGGGTGCTGGTGGGCTGGATTTTGCATACTTGTGTTTATAGGCAAGTCTGGGCTATTTATGTGCTTAGATTGGTGGGAGAAGGGAGGAGCTAGTCTGCACACCTAGGAAGTTCTGTTCCTTCCTCTTTAAAGTGTAATTATTATCAAATATGTGTATATCCCTCAAGAGTACTGTGGGTGAGGACCCTGTTCTGCTGAGACCTGTCACATTTTGTTCTGAAACAGGTATTGGCTGCAGTTTAGGAGCTGGCCCCATTGGCTTTTATGATCACAGTAGTACTGGACCATATGTGCAGCTGGTAGAAATCTATGAACCGTGCATTTATACCAGTCAGTGACAGAGTCTACCTGGATTGGGTCCTCTGGAGCCTACTGCTTCAGTGAACTCAATGGGTTTTGTTGTGATCATTTCCTATGACACTGCTACAGTTAGACCTGACTGCAGTCATGAGCCAGGTAAACTTCAGTTCTAACTGAGGAAGGACCTAATGTCCATGTAATAGGTGAAATCCCAGTGTAGTACTGCTCAGTGAAAGAAATGACACCATTATACAACCGGGAGAAGGCAGGAGATTAAGAATTAATGTTTCCTTCAAGGCTGCAGGTTTTTCCTTCTTGTAAACATTCTAGTATTTCCAAACCCTTTTTCTCTGTGGAGCTCATGAAATGGAAGAAGTACCCCATGTTGTAAGCCTTGCTGTGAGTAAGCCCAAACACTGGAGCTTGCCTGACTAAGAATGGAGGAGCAGAGATTATTTGGGTGGGTCTCAGCTACTCACATGCCAGTTACAACATGCGACTATGGAAATCATCTTGTCTATAAAACATGAATCTCTGTATTGAATCTGATGGCCCCCAAATTTTTCAGATAGGTTAGGGACAGAGAACCAGGCATAACAATTGCCAAACTCTTGTTTCAACATGAAACCACTTGGGGGGGGGGAGCTGAAAGCTGTAATGCTTTGAACTCTGTGGTGTGCTGCACTGTCATAGTAAATGAGCAGTGGTGAAAGACCATGTCTTGCCAAGGTGCTCCCAGTATGTTAGGCTAACATATTAACATGGTTTTCCAACAGTTTTATCCCCAAAGATGAAGGCATTGCCACAGCAGGTCACATGCAGGGCTGAGGGGTAGACTCCTCATGAATTCAGTACAAATTCTGCACTATTGCATTAACATAGAACAACCTATCTTTTGCAAATGTAGACATTTCTTCATGTGATCTAGTTGTTCTCATGTAACTTTGGATTTGAATGTGCCCAGAAGCTGCTGTGGTACCTCCAGAGTAAGCTGCTGTCACTTGCCTTGTGTGTGGGACATATTCCCATGGAGATGCCATGCTAACAACTGGATGGAGCATGTGTAGAGAGAAATCTGCACACGAAGGCAGGCAGCCAGAAGATGACTGATAACACCACTGGCAGATGCAGGCACATTGTTAATACCTGTCAGAGCAATGACAACAGGCATTTCCAGTTTCTGCTTCATGCCCATCACAGTGTTCTGATCGGCTTCATTTCAAGGACTGACTATGGCTAAAAGCAAGATATTCTCTGACAGCAATGCCACACGCAGTCAGGGTCTCAGCAAAGGTAAGAGTCTTTCAACAAGTGGATGTAGCCCTTCCTCTCCCTTACCCTGGAGAAAGCCCTATGTGCCCAGACCATGGCTAGCAGCTCCACTTGATGCTTATGCTTTTTAACCATTGATTTTCCTTGGCTAATCCTCACTCCTGTTCCCATGGAGTGCATAATGTTCTATAGGTCTTAGGAAGCTTGCCACTTGCAGCAGAACCGATGGGTGTGTGGGATGTTTTACATGATGTTCAATAGTTTATAGGCATTTGAGATCTAAGCTCAACTGGTACAGCAGCTTCTGGGCTGTTCCAGGGCTGGTGGACACATGTCACAGTACGAGGGATCCAACTCATGCTAGCTTGCACGCAACATGCTCTGTTCTCTTCCTGCTCTTGGGTGCCAGTTATCCTTCATCGTGTGTCCTTGGCAGAATAGCACAGTTCTGTGACGATTCAGCACAGGGTTTCATACCAAAGAGCTGTAGTGAAATGGAAGACACCATGGGAGCTGCTCAAAGGTCTGGGTTTCTGCCCTTAATTCCTTCTGCACACAGGTTGAATTTGCATTGTATAGACATCCAAGTGATGAGTGAGGCAAGGGATTGTGAAGAGCTGTAATGATCTGCTGCTGTGGTGGAACCAGATCTGTTCTTGGCACAGAGTTGTTATTTCATGGAATGGTTTTGTGCTTGGTTTCATTGATTTGGGGCGGGGTGAGGTAGCCCATTCTGTAGGTGAACATTTTTTTTTCTTAGAGATTGTGTAATGTGTCTTATGAATACCCATGGAAACAGTGTGCACATATATTGACAATAATCCAAGACAGATTAATGCCATTTTTGAAGCTTGAAGTAAATTTCCAAACTGGAATTTACTAATCATTCCATTTGGAGCTTGGAAGTCATGTCCCAACCGTATGTGTTTCTGGGATGGCAATAGGAGTGCAGCACATTACCTTACCTGTGATACCCATGATGAGCAAAACTGAGCTTGCTGATAGCACTTGTATCTAATGACACAGGTATTTTGCTGAAAAATACTGTGGCAAAGTGTTATGATGTGTACAATGGTATGCACAAGGTACTCTTTGGGAGGAGAGTCTCTTGGTTTATAGTATTAACCATACCCTCGCCACCACCCTAACCCCAAGCAGTTAGAGTGTCCTGTGCGCGGGATGCAGCTCCAACAGCTGGGGGGCACTGTGTGTACCACTGGCTCAACAGCCAGTTCCCACTGTTGAAGAATAAAAACAGTGCACATCTGTTTCTTCCCATGACTCTCTGAAAGCTTTGACACAGTGGGTTGGATTCACAGATGGTTCCTCCTTTTGCGGCTGCTGTCCGAATTCACCCTGCTTTTCTCTGGTGTGGCCTCTTTCTGGTATGGGCAGAATGAGTCTGAGACCCATCCACCAGAAATCCTGTTGGAAACTGCTAGTCCTGCACTTGCCTGATTTAAGTAGAAGTAAATCCATGATGAGGAGACTGGTCTGTGCCCATGAAAGCGGCTCAATTCTCTCTCTCGGAGCTAGCGTGGTGCCCCTTGCCCAGCTGTTTGAGCATACGGAAGGTACAGTGAGAGTCTGTAGGAAATTCTGATGCTTAACTCTGTGACAGACTGGGGATCTAATGTCACAACACTATTATTTTGCCGCTGTTTTCTTTGTGCTCTTTCCCATCTTTGGTTGAAAGAAGTTGCTCTTGTTTCTTTCTGCATGCTTTGGGGGGAGCCTGTAAAACCTTGGAACCCCTCAAAACACCTCTTGTAGTGCTTTAACCACATGACATACTTCTCCTGCGCCAGAGCAGGCACTGCTGGAGTTTCTTCAGTATCTCATGTTAAAAATTGTCATTTCTAAACTGCTTGTAAATTTGCTTGTGATTTATCTTAGTCTTCTGAGTGGGTTGTGGTCTTTGCCATCTCTGGTGTTACGGCTTGGGAGACTTTTATTACCTCGGGAAAATACAACATGAGAACAAAAATGGGTTTCTTCTTCCTGACATGAAGCACCAGCTTATATAAATACGTATAAAGTATACGCAGAGCGGGAGGCACTTCATTTTAAACAACTTATCTAGTTTGTATGAATAGGCACAAGGATGACCTGAGCGTGCCAGACATCCAGTAACACATGTGTTAAATGTTCATACTGTTTGTTCTCAGCAGACTTAGCCTTTGCAAATCATGTGCTGACACGCATCCTGCATTGCTATCCACTCACACACTGCAGCGGGAGCTCACGCCTGTGCCATTCCATAGCTTGTAGTAAATTGAACCTTTGTGTCAAGGTCTTAGAAAATGGCATGGTAGAGACTGACTATCAGCCAGCCGCTGAGCTTGTCCTCTGCCACGTGCTCCTCCCTGGAGGTGAAAGCAGCATGAATCTACTCACATCTCGGCAAGTTAGTCCTGTTTTCATGGCACATCCCTGGATGCAGAGAAGCCAGTCCATGTTCACAGCTGTTCCTCAGGTCTCTCTGTTGGAAATGCAACCTGTTAAGCTGCCTGATTACTGCTTAAGGTAACTGAAAATAATGAAATAAAACAATTAACTAGAGAGTCCTCATTAAATACAAATACTGAAACAAGTAGTACAGCCAGGTAATTGCCTGCATATGTAAACTAGCTGTAGGTAATTGACATGACCTTCATCTAATGAGCCTCCTTCCCAACAGTGGAGATGACTGCCACAATTACGTGCCTTGCTGTAGCTGTAACTGTGTTGCCTTTATGGAAGTACAAACTGGGTCATGTCTCCCCGAGATGTGGTCCATAGTGGGTGACCTTTTCTCATTGCTTTAGCTTTGCTGTGAGGCAGGAGAGAAGGATGGATGTTCTTGCAGACATGAGAATGGTGTCTGGTCTCAAATGGAGTTTCTGGCAGAGACATCTGGGGTGACCTGAGAGCACAGCTTAAGATCATGTCTCAAGGTGGCCAGCAGATAGGTTACACAAATTAGTGGGTGTATATGACAGTCTGGGACAGCAATTGAATCAAGAACCTCTCTTCTACAGAAGTATCTTAGCATCTTTGCCCAGTGACATAGCTGAATGGGAAGAGTAAAAAGACCTGCAGTTATTGTCCCTAGAGGGTTGGGAGTAGAGACCTAAACCTCCTACAGCTGAGAAGGGGGGCTCTGAATGTCTGATAGAACCGCAGATTGAGGCTGTCACCTCAATGGTTTTCATTTTGTCTTTCTCTGTGTGCATGTGGTTGCTCTGGCATTCCCTTGTTTGGATGCTCTTGGAACATGGGGTGTCACTCAGGTTGTTCCAGTTAAGAAATACTCAGCATTAATCATAGACTCACAGAATGGCTTTAGGTTGGAAGGGACCTCCAGAGATCACCTAGTTCCAAGCCCCTGCCATGGGCAACGCCTCTCACCAGACCAGGTCGCCCAGAGCCCCATGCAACCTGGTCATGAACACTTCTAGGGATGGAGCAGCCACAACATCCATGGGCAACCTGTTCCCAGGATGAACCCACATTTGCTCAGTCTACAGGCATGGGTGTTCACACAAATGCTGGGGCATGTCCATACCAGGCCTCATAGTGGTGGATGTGTCTTCACAGAAAGGGCCTCCCCATGCTCGGTAGTAGATGCTAAAACAAGAAAAAAGAGCTTTCTTCCATGTTCTCACCTAGGTTCTGCTTCCATGTAGGGTGACACAGTGAATGCCTCACAATCAGAAGGGCGTACATAATCAGTGTTTGTGGCTTACAAGGCACTTAGTGTGATAGTATCTTAATCTTTGCAGTACAACAAAGGTTTGGTGTCACGGGAGCAGAGGACTGGAAGCTTCCATCCAAAGTGCTTCCAGTGACCTTTCTGGTCAGGGTATTAGTCCTGCTTTGCTAGGTAGGAGACGAACCATACACTCACGAGTCAGCTCAACAGTAGCTGAAAGATGTGTGTTTCTACACACGATGTGAGATTTAAATCTGCTGCTGCAGGATGCAAAACTAGCCTATTTTGAGCAGCTGCTCCTAGAAATTGCTATGGCATCTAAAATGAAGGGATTTTCTTTGTTAAAATAATCACTTTCTCATATTGAATCACTTGTCTTTGGCAGTGAAATGAGAACAAGGACTGTGTGTCAAGGACTTGCTCAAGTCACTGTCAAGATAAGGAAGACTCTTTGCACGTCCTGCTCACATAGTTTGACTCAGCACAGGACTCCTCTCCAGAGCAGTAGATGTTTGATCTGTTTGCTAACAACATTCCATGTGTCTGTGCTGCGAAGGCTTACTTTGACATACTCACCTACTGCTATAAGTGAGAGAAAAGGGGGTGGCCTGCAGGGGGACATGTTTTCTTGGGTTTTATACTATGTTCTCTGGAGAATGGCTATCACAATTGGTGGTTTCCAGAGCTTGGCTGGCTGTTGTTTCTTGCTACCCCAGAGAATAATATGGCCGCCTGCCATTGGATGGGATGTGAATGGATCAGTCTTGACAGTGGCTTCCTTCTGAAATGGAAGGCAAAATTGATTAAGGAAGGATTACTATACTGTAGCTCTCAGGTTACTGTTAGATCTGCTGACCAACCAGCTGTTGCTAGAGAATGTTGAGGATCTACTGGTCATTTGGAGAGGTTCCTCAGCAATTCTCTGCTCTGTTTTCTTCTATGGCAAGAAAAATGTTGATGTGAATGAGGTTGTGCAGCCAGTATCCTGAGTGTTTGCATCCTCATTGCTATCACAAGGGGTAAACAGTCCAATGACAGCAGTGACCAGAAACCCTTCTGTCCTCTATTCACCTGCCTGACTTAAAAAGCAAATATTCAGCCACCAACTAGTGCGTGTAGCTGGTGGCTGCAAGCTTCTTCTTGTTTTGCCTCTGTCTTGGTGCTCCTTGTGTCATGTCCTCTCTCTTTGATGCTGGAAGGCCCTTTGGAGTGCAGTGTGCTCAGATAGTCTGTCCTTCAGAGTTGAGGTGTTGGCTGGGACCTCCGGGCACTACTCTAATACAAATAACAGGAACTTGATCAGGAGCCAGAAGATCTGGGTTCTGTTCACTGCTCTGGTAGTCATAAAGTGCGATGTGGGTGTTCGAGGGGTTGCTTTCCTTTTGAGTGTTGTATAAAACTATCAGACAAGGGACTGTGTGCATATTATTTTTGTTGCCTGTTCCACTGGCTATGAATGCATATCCTAGCTGAACCACTCCTCCTCCTTCTTGTCTGCCCTTGTTTGATAAAGGAAGACCTCTTTCCTTGTGTTGTAGTCTGTGATGTTTCTCTTCCTTCTCTCTGAGGACGAAATCTAATACTAGGGTGAAAAAAAGGTGCAAAATGGTTCTGCATGGGTAAAGCAAGCACTGGTTTCCTGTGAGATGCAGATGTTGGGTTTGTTTAATCCTCATAAATCTGTGCCACAGTAACACTTTGAAATAGAAAAGAGATGGAGGGATGAAGCAAGAGTTGTGCTGGGTAGAGAGGGTTCTTAGTCAAACCTTGTTCAGTGGGGGGGCTAGGGGTGAGGAGGGCATGGACACAACCCAAATGCTTCCCACTCCTCCACTTCATTAAGTAAACTTTGAGCCCTACGTTTTGGGCACTGCCTGAGATAGGGTCTATTTCATTTACTTTGCATGTGTTATGATAGATAGCCTTTCCATGTTGGAGTCTCCAGGAGTGTGAGTTTCCCACAGCGTGTTTGCAGGAGATGAAGTAAGGCTTTTTACACAGCACCCTGTTGGCAAACAGAAATAGCATTTACTCCAGCAAGAGCTGCCAAGTATGAGGTACTTCCGAATGAACTTCAAAAGCTCTGAAACAAGCATTAGCTGCTGCTTCAAAAATGTGAACAATGCCACTGCTTTCTAGCAAGAAGGTCTGGTGAGAGCAGGGATCAGGAGGAGGAAAAACAACATTGGGATACAATGGGTGTTGTAGGAGTGCTCGGGACTGGATGGAAGGCACAGCTTTCTGTCACTGCAGGAGTTGGGGGTTCTTGCTGTAATTGCACCTGAAATGTGTACCCTGTGCTTGAGGAGGAAACCATGTACTTTCCACAGAGTGGGAGACCTGTGGAAAATCTACATAGCAAACCACTTGTAAAGGAGCAGTCATACAAGCCCAAGCTGTTGAGAACACTGGTGAGACTGAGTTACACTGGTTTCCAAGCCTGAGGAGTTTTCTTCCTTTTTGTGATGCTGCTCACCATGGTCAGCGAGCGCAGAGCCAAGCAATACATGTAAGCCTCAAAGCACAGCCCCTCTCAGCTTTCTAATGCAGCAGGTCCCTTCTGTGGCTTTCACATGATGCGAGCAATCTGACCGGCTCAAATTGTTGCTGCTTTGGACCGTTTTCTTGTTCCATCTTTATGCATGCATACCTCCTGCCTTTAGATGAGAACTCGACCTGCTAAGTCCTCCAAAATAGTGTGGCTTCCTTCTGTGTTTCGGAAGTTGCTTTTAAAATACTAACACAGTTATTCCTGGGGCTGCTCAGTTTTGTGTGGACCAAATGATGAGAAATTTTTGGCATAGTGAGATTTTAGAAATTAAAGATCTACATTGACCTTCCACTTGAAGTGGAAGTCTTGCCTTCCATGCTCGGGCAGCTGCCTCTTTATTGCTGAGGGAATATTTAGCGTTGCTAAATAGCAGTTCAGCTTTGCCGTTACTTGAAATGGGTGAAATGGATCAATAAATAAGAATTTCATATGATACCTGATGTAATACATACCACAGAGAGGCTCTGGCATGTGGGAACTCGGTGTTGCCTAAGCTTTATCTGAAACTCTAAACCAAACTTCCCCCTTGTATAAGAGTAGACTTCATCAGAGGTAATGAACTGTGGCTGCATGCAGCACATCTCGGCAGAAAATGCCTCGTGTCTCATGACAACTGGGATGAGGTTTTGTTGCTCCATCTGTTGAAAGTTAATTTTTTGTTTTTGTTGTTCTGAACAGTTCCACCAAGTGAGAAGAGTGATGACCATCCTTTTCCTTACTATGGTTATCTCATACTTCAGTTGCATGAAAGCTGCCCCAATGAAAGAAGTGAGTGTCAGAGGACAAGGCAGCTTGGCTTACCCAGGTCTTCGGACCCACGGGACCCTTGAGAGCCTAAATGGGCCCAGTGCTGGTTCAAGAGGACTGACATCGCTGGCAGACACTTTTGAACATGTCATAGAGGAGCTTCTAGATGAGGACCATGACATCCAGCCCAGTGAGGAAAACAAGGATGCAGACTTGTACACATCCCGAGTCATGCTAAGCAGTCAAGTGCCTTTGGAACCCCCCTTGCTCTTTCTGCTCGAGGAGTACAAAAATTACTTGGATGCTGCAAACATGTCCATGAGGGTCCGGCGCCACTCCGATCCAGCTCGCCGTGGGGAACTGAGTGTATGTGACAGCACAAGTGAGTGGGTGACAGCAGCAGAGAAAAAGACTGCAGTGGACATGTCTGGTGCGACTGTCACAGTCCTGGAAAAAGTCCCGGTACCCAAAGGCCAACTGAAGCAATACTTCTACGAGACCAAATGCAACCCCAAGGGGTACACAAAGGAGGGCTGCAGGGGCATAGACAAGAGGCACTGGAACTCCCAGTGCCGAACTACCCAGTCCTATGTGAGAGCTCTCACCATGGATAATAAAAAGAGAGTCGGATGGCGCTTTATAAGGATAGACACTTCGTGTGTATGTACATTAACCATTAAACGGGGAAGATAGTGGGTTCCTGTTGTATAGATTATATTGAGACAAAATTATCTATTTGTATATATACATAACAGGGTAAATTATTCGAGAAAAAGAAATAATTTTATGGACTGCATGTATAACTGAAGTTTATACAATACGGTGGTTCCACAATCTATTTATTGAACATATCCATGACCTGGAGGGGAACAAAAGTCATTTGCGCACAAGTTTAAAAAAATTACAAAAAAAAAGAAAAAGAGGGGGGGAGAAATCCCGACATAAAAAAAAACCAAGAAAACAAAAAGTCTGCCTTCCATTCCTCGATAACGTTGTGGTTTGTTGCCATTGCCAAGAATTGAAAATATAAAAATTAAAAAAAAAGAATACAATTGCATGCTGCTTCAATTGTGAATCGATGATAAAATGTCCTTTCGGAAAAATAAATCGAACCAAAACATTCTGTTTACATTTAGGTAGTAAGTATCTTTATTCCTGTTAGCTTTATTCCTGTTTACTGCTTTTAACTTCTGATAGCGTTGGAATTAAAACGATGTCAAGGTGCTGTTGTCATAGTTTTACTGTTTCTCTTTTACTTTTGAACTCCCATCAGATTGATAAAAAGCAAAACAAAGGAAAACAAAACCGATCTCTTATTCCCAATTAAAAACAAATTTGGTTTTTGAACGTTGTCAAAGTGTTTGCAATCGCAATCCAACTACTGACAGAAAACAGTAATAAAAAAAGAGGCAACTGAAGAAGAATGGTGATGTTCTGCTCCGCAGGGCTGAGCTTCAGGGCGAGAGACAGCACTTCCTCACTGCAGGGCAGCAGGCTTTTTTTTTAGTTATTTTTATTTGCTGTCTTTGGAGACCTGCACTTGTTTATACCGTGTTTGTTTGTGTTTTGAGTTTTTGGGGTTTTGCTGCTTTTAATTCTCCACCTTTTCCTCCCTGGGGAAGGCTGTTTAAAGTATTTTAATCCTACAGCTGGAGCTTGTCATATAGAAAATCCTCCAGAGAGTGTTGAGAGCATCAGCTTTCATGTAGTAAAACACTGCACTTGGATCAAACATCCTGGTGAAGCACAAGGATGTCGCTAGAAAAAGTGTCTAGAGAGAGGGTAGTTGATCTGCAATCAGATTGATTGGGGCACTGAGGCTCAGTCAAGTGCTATCAGCCTAGTTTTGTGAAAGAAATATCACCATAAAGACCTTCTCTTGATGTAAGGGCGGAGCAAGTGCTGGAGGAGCCAGCTTAATGCTGCTTAGGTGCTGGGCCCTGTGCTGTCTGCTCGAGCTGTCCTGACAAGTATTTTGGAACAAGCTGGCTGTGAGTGTGGGAGCTGCGCGCTGCTCGCACTGGCTGCAGTGGGCAGAAACAGCTCATTAGTAAGTTTGCTGGAGGCCACGTTCATCATTCCTGTAGCTTCACAGACAGGAAAATACTGCAAAATGTACCTGTATCTGCAGTGTCTGTGATAGTCTGCCTGGCAGTTGAAGTTAAAAATCTGGACTGGGCAAGAAACATCATCCCTCATGATCATTGTCTTTGAAGAACACATTCAGCACTGAGTTTATGTGGTAACTGGTAGAAACCCAAGCTGGAAGCTAGCGGTGGCACATCTGAAATCGATTTCTCCTCCTTCGGGCAGAAGGGCTTTCCCTTCCCTAGGGTAACTGGTGGCTGAAGGAGAACCTATTGAGCTATGCAATGAAAACCTTTTGTGTGCTGGGCTGTGAAGGAGAAGAGAGGGTTGTGTGACCCATCTGAACTTCAAACTTCAACCTTCCTACCCAGCTGCAGGTATCTGAGCTCCCAGTTAGAAATCGGAAGTGAAAAAACCCCACCTTGCTGAAATCACAGAATGGTTTAGACTGGAAAAGGCTCCCAAGACTGAGCGCAACGATTAGTGTCTCAAAACTTCAGCTGAAGTGTTCTTCATGCAAATTAAAAGTTGCCATGGTGGAGAATCTCACTCTACTGGGACAGCTACCTGTTTGTGTTTTATCATTCTTTTTCTTTAGGCACCCAGCTGTGGCTCAGGAGCTCTTCTCAGCAATATTCCTAAGCTACAGGAGAGGTGGTAAATGGGGAGCTCCCCTCAGAATCAGGGTTGGTTGCTTAGGAAGGGGAACGGATGATGTGAATGAGTGCGTAGAATTCGTCTAGACTGGAAAGATAAAAAAGATAGCGTGGACACAAGGGGAATGTGATGGAGATACAGGAGTAACATCATTCCCTGCTGAGAGACATGGAATTTCCAGAAGACACGTGTCAAGACATAAATCATGCTGGAAATTGAGTCCATTTCCCAGAGTTAGTTATGGCTGGATCCTTAGCTCTTAAGTCATCACTGAGCAGACATAAGGGTGCTGCTGCTGTGGCAGATCCAACACGGCGGGACGGTAGGCTCAGGGGGGTGCAGGGCAGCAAATGCAGGTGGAGGGACCAAGGGATGGCGCTGAGAACCTATCCAAGAGCCGTGTCATGCAGCTACATCCCAATTGATAGTCACCGTGATAGACCAGTTGTATGGCTGTTGATACCATGCAACGCTGGCTGCAGCCCGTGGCTCTCACTTGCCCGACCTAACACAGTTTTAGTGCAGAGACACAGGGGAAAGTGGGAGGGGCACTTAATTAAACTCTTGCTGTGGTCTGTTTGTGACAGAGGTATGTCATGCATGTCAGCAGGCCTAGTGATGTGTTAAAGACTCTTGCAACTGTAAGTCAATGTCTGTGGCCTTGTTCTTTATTATTCACCTTGTTTAACAAATATTTATTGTATATTTATATAATTTTATGGTTTGGGGGGGGATCTAAGAATTGGCATTAAAATTTAAAAGCAACTGCGTGATATTGTAAATGCAATTAAGCTATATTTAAGTGTACTGATTAACATAATATATGTTTAACTATAGAGTTTTTTATGTTTTTAAATATATTTTCAAAATATATATATATATCAAACTCAGGGTTTTTTGGGGGGACCATGTGACTCTTTTCTCTAATTGTAAAACAAACTTGAGTTTTACTATAAAGGTGCGTGCTCTTTGTTTTAAAACAATTTTTACTTTATTTTAGCAATAAAATCTTCTTTGGAGGGCAGGTAGCCCCATTTCCTAGCTGGACAGATAGCACTGGGACGGGAGGGGTGGCAAGAATTTGCTTCTTTAGAAGCTGGGGACACCCGCAGAGCTGTGCATTTCCATTTAGTTCTAGCACATAACTACTCATGAGAGTAAAAGCCAACAAGTGACCCCCCGCACACACACATCTCTATTATTTTATTCAGCCATTAAGTAACAAGCATAATGGCAGTGAGGGGGAGGGGTTACTAACTGGAGTAACTATAGGGCAAGTGAGACAGAGCCATAGTCCAGACATGCGCTTGATCTTTAAACGCTCCCAAGTAGATTTATATCCCCTGCACTGAACTCATTTTTGACCTCATAGAGCGCTGGGAGTGGAATTCCTTGGATTTAACATACTGTTAGCATTTCTGAAGTCATATTATCTGCTGCAACTGCCAAGCTTTGGTGTATTTAATTACCCCACAGCCTTAGAACAATCAATAAATCTTCATGATGAACAGAACAGTTTCATATGACAAGAAGGAAAAAATAAGAAAACAACCACCAAACACTCGAGCTCCAAAAATAAATTCCTCTGCTGCTTATTTCCCAAGAGCCCAGTGCCAGCAAGGTCGCCACAAGGACCGAGGAAACGTCGCTTCTGCAGATTATCATTACTATTGAAAACACGTGGGCACGTTGCTCTCTCTGTTGTCTTAAACCAAGCTCACAGAAGCAATAACGTAACAGCAGTGGTGTGTGGAACAATGGGGCCACGTTAATGACTACACCATGGCTGCAGGAGCCAGCTCTGTCAGATCCTGCCTTCTCTCCTAGGTAGAGCAGAGGTGGGTGAGGTTGCTTTAGTTTATTATATATGGTGTAGGGAATTAGGGAATGCAAAAGCAGCCTCAGAATATTTGAATGTAGTAGCTGAGCTACACAGAATGATACAGGAGCCAGCTCTCCATCCGTCTGACCCCCAGCTCTCTGTAGGAAAATCAAGGTGCTTCCATAGGTGTTACGGAAGGCATTGCCATAGCTGTTACCACCTGGAGCAGAAGTAAAGGCACGCAGCCAGGCTCTGCAATTACTCAGAAAACAATAGTGAAAGAATATTAAAAAAATAGTACTTGTGAATAGGACTTCACAGTCCCACTGGGAGCAGTGAGAGGGGAGGACGTTCAATGCAATTGGTCCAGGTGGATCAGGTCCTTGTCTCCCACAGACGGCTTCTCCCCACTGTCATCTTATTGAGAAGACACCTTTTGGAAGGGCAATTAAAACGGAATGGATGCCCTCACCTGGAGTAACTATAAGGAGCGCCAAGGCCTCACCTTGTGAAGCTGGGAAAGTTCTATTCAAGAGTGTTTTGCAATAGGAAAAGACTTGCTTTTCTGATTTGTCTGGGGGGTCTGGTATTTTTCTTTTCTTTGGGTTTTTTTTTTACCAACTACTTCCTACCATCTTGGGTAGTCAGCAGCTGTGATGATGATACATGACTAGATCTTTCTGGTGCCTGTGGGAGAAGACAACCCGGAGATGGCACAAGTGGGAGCAACTTTTCCAGGCAAGACTGGGATGCACCTTTGGAATCTGAGATGCTTCTGTTAGATAGTGGTGGAAAGCTCTGGGAGATAAGCTGCTCTTTACTACACCCACCTTCTGCTGAGGAAAGCAGCATGTAGCTGCTGGGTTTGGCTGTGCTGTGCAAGAGTGAGTCTCTAAAACCTGTCTGCAACCTGCTTGGCCCTCTTGGGAATCAATACGTCAGTCACAAGTGTGTGTAGATGTAAAACACCTATTGGCACTGCTGGTTTGTCTTTCTTGATTGGGCTGTTCCTGTGTTGACGACTTGCTGCAGGATTTAAGCCACTTTACCTGTTGCTACAAGTCCCTCCTCTGGAGGAATAACCTGCAGAAGGAACTGATGTTGGCAATTCCTGATGATTCCCCAGTGCCCAGGAGGGTGGTGCAGGCAGCAAGGTCTTCCCTTGAGCTAGAAACCCTCCGCTGCATTGGCTCAGGGCAGATGCTACTGATCTCAGCAGTGCAGCTGTTGCCAGTTTGCTCAGGCAGGGATTTTAGGAGATTAGGAGGAGAATTTCACACAGAAGCCTTGTCATCTAAGACACAGCATAGTTTAGGCTGGACAGGACCTCAGAAACCTTCAAGCCCCTGCCATGGGCAACACCTCTCACCAGACTATGTTGCTCCAGAACCCCATCCAACCTGACCTTGAACACTTCTGGGAATGGAGCAGCCACAACTTCCCTGGGAAATCTTTTCCAGTGCCTCAGCAGTCTCATAGGGAGCGATTTGTAACTCAGATCTGATCTCANTCTCCCCATGGAGTCTTCTCCAGGCTGAACAGCCTCATTTCCCTCAGTCGGTCCCTATAGAAGAGAGACTCCAGCCCTCTGATCATCCTCTTGGCCTCCTCTGCACTCACTCCAACAGGTCCACATCCTTATTGTACTGGAGACTCCAAAACTGGGTGCAGGACTCCAGGTGAGATCTCACAAGAGCAAAGAGGGAAAATCCCCTCCCTTGCCCTGCTGGTGACACTTTTTTTGATCCAGCCCAGGACAGCTGACCTTTTGGGCTGCCCTCACACCCTGCTGGTTCATGCTGAGCTTCTCACCCACCAACACCCCCAAGTCCTTCTTCTCAGGATAGCTCTTGCCACCCAACGTGGATTTATGCTTGGGATTGTCTTCACCCAGATTTAGGACCCTGCACTTGGACTAGCTGCACCTCATCCTTTCTGCATCTTCTAGCAGAGCAACGCATGCCGTCAAAGTGAGAAGAGGCAAGGAGCTGCCTTTGAATGCTGTGGTGAGCTGCCTTGCCTGTCTCCCTGGGAATAGGAGCCCCTTGCAGCTGGAGAAGGCTGGGACTAGTCTTGAAGGTGCCTCTGCCTCCAGTAAGGTCAGGCAAGCAGCTAGAATAAAATGAGATTAGGAAATCTGAGCTAAACTGTTTGGAGAATAAAACTGCAGATCCTGATACCATGACGTGGAAATCTGAGTTCCGGTGCAGGTGCTGGCCTTACCCATTGGCACAAGGCGAAATCAAGCTCGTCCTTATCTTCCCGTGAGCCTGAGTGATCTTCCTTTGTGTTGCAGTGGAGAATGCCAGAGCAGGAGCTCCCAAAGCAGTAAGAGTCATGTCTCCAATGACGTGCAAGGAAGGAATATATCCTGTCAGGAGGGCAGAGATTTGCACCTTCGGCAGTGGCACCTTGTGCATCTGCACTCTGGAAGTGTTTTCCCTTACTAAAACAGTCCTTTCCTTATACCTTGCCCTCCCCTTCCTGAGCAAAGCATCAGGTCTAGCTTGTATCTACAGAGTCCTGGGATTTTTAAGTTAAAGCAGCAGGTCATGTACCTAAACCAAGTTACCTTCTCCCACTGTGTTCAGTCGGTTTTAGTAGCTTTTAAAACTGCACAGATTCTAATCGATAGCATAGGTACCTCTGCACTGAATATTCCTTCAGTTGGCAGCTACAGTGATTTTAAATTATCCTAGTAAGGCTTCCAATTATTCACCTGTCTGACCTTGCATTGACCGCTCTGCTGGAAGGCTCATTTTTGAACTAACCACAGTGTGGTGCCTCACTGCAGTTGCACTGTATTGGGACTCCCATTTGGGAATCTGTTCTTTAAAGGCAGCCTGTGTGTCCACGTTTGTGGTACAGAAATAACGCTGCCAGCCTCATCGCTTACAGCCATGAAATGGCCCAAGGAGGACACTGCCTCCCCAGTTCTGAGCTCTGCTCTTACTCAAATGCACCCAGAACACGCAGGTTTCAGACAGCTGTGAAATTGAATGGCAGGGTGTAGGTAGACTAGAGAAACACAAAGAGCCAATCTGTTAGCTTTGTGGAAAGTGAAGTGCAGATGACACAATGCAGGTTGTGTGCTGCTGCCGCCCCTTTTCATAGCAGGACAGACACCCCCACCTTTGGAAGCCAATTCTTTCAGAGCAGGAATAAACAAAACTGAATTCATCAAGTCCTGTTTAGGCACAAGAAGCACATTTACTTGAACAGACATCACACAAAGAACACTCCTCTGGGCCAAACTATGCAACCTTTGTTTTTATTTACCTCATAGAATCATCAGGGATCAGAAAGGACCTCAAAGGATCATCTAGTCCAATGCCCCTGCCACAGCAGGACACCCCGACCAGGTCCAAGTAGGTTTAAAACTTCTCCCGGGCAGCCCCCTGCAGCACCCCATCTCCCTCACTGGGAAGAAGTTATAGAATCGGTCAGGGTTGGAAGGGGCCACAGGATCATCCGGTTCCAACCCCCCTGCCATGGGCAGGGACACCCCACCCTAGAGCAGGCTGGCCAGAGCCTCATCCAGCCCGGCCTTAAACACCTCCAGGGACGGGGCCCCAACCAGTTGCCCCTCCCTGGGCATCCCATTCCAGGCTCTGACCACTCTCACAGTGAAGAACTTTCTCCTCACATTCTGGCTTGTATTCTTGGGACAGGTGAGACCGCCATCCCCCACCCTGACATGTGCTGAAGACCACATGGGAGCAACAACACTTTTAATTGTTTTTTTAAATAATAAAATAAATCAACACTCCTCATCATCCCAAAAGTTAATGTCCTGTCTGCCCTGTGAGAGCTGCTGCTCCAGAAGGCACTCTCACAGGGGTATGGTGCTGCTGTAGGTGTGGAACTCTCAGCTATACAAGGTGACAACAAAGCAGCATGTGCTTACTTCATCTAATGTCAGGTCACCTCCAAGCTGGCAACAGCTTTTGCTCACTAGCCCCTTGGACTTGTTTAATGTGTTCATCTTAGAGGTGACAGTCTGGCTGTTTAATTCTGAAGGGTGCAGACGAAGTCTCCGCTTCAGCTGAGCTATTCACAACATCCGTATTACTTCTTTTCCTGTAAGTTTCCCCCTTGCTACCAGCTGTGCTGGTGTGCAATATTTGCTTCCCTGCTTAGAGGGTTGTAAATTCAGACATGCTCATCCAGCCCCGCTAGTAGCTGCTGATACATCCCTCTGAGCTGGACAGGTCTCTTCTCCAGAGCTGTCACAGCAGGAGAGGGGCTGTGGTGATGAGGCTTTGGGAAGCAAAGGGGATCCTGCTTGGAAAGCACCTCTAGACAGCTCTCCTTGCCTTGGGATGCAGTAGGGATAACATGGGACTTCTTGCTATCTCACTGCAAGACATGACACAGGAGAGGTGACCCTGTGCTGAAATTCTGACAGCTGAGGGTCTCCACTTGGTGCTTTGGGAGCAATAAGCCATGTTTCTTTTCTTGTTGGAAGTGATCCGTCTAGTGAAGTGGAAATTCATTGCCTCAAGTGCTAAACAGCAGCTTCATTTTCCAAGGGGAAACCAGAGTGTCTGCCCTCAGCAGCTTCTCAGAAGCAACCGTTTGAATGAAAGCTTCGGTCTGCACACTCCCCCACAGTGCACAGCCCCTCTCACCTCCCAAAGAGCCAACAGATCTGCATGTGGCTGTATAAGGCCTCAGTAGCCAGGTGGTTTTTTCTGGCTCAGGGAGCATAGGGGCTGCAGGTCCCTGTTTGGCAGCTGTTAAATTCAGCCTGCGCGGGACACGGAGCACAGGCAGAGGAGCACAGCCCCATTAGTCTGCTGGGTAGGTGGTGAACCTGTGATGAGCAGGAGCAGTGCTGCTCCCGTCTGTGCTTCCCCTAAATTAAACCAGAGATTCCAGGCATAACTCTACATGTCGTTACGGCTCTCTAATTGTTGCCTGCATGGCAGGTCAGAAATAATGAGGATAAAGTACTGCAAACAATACCTCTACAAGGTAATTAGCCCTGTCTGTCACTGGAAATAATACAGTGCATCATCTGAAGCCTTGTCTGAACTTCCAAGGCAGGAAGTCTGTACTAGGAGGTCCTGAACTAAAGCGCTCCTATAGCCCAAGATGATGCAAGTGGTCTGCAATCTCTTACCTATTCGCTGATCGTGTTATAAACTGCTCTTTGGATCCACAGTGCCTGGTTACGTGCCTCGTCACACAGCAGATACCTGAGGCTTCTAAGAACTGGTGCGATAGCTCTGACGAAGGATGTGTCAGGTACTACATGGGTCTGTAACTACAGTAGGGCTTACAGTTTAGTGCCAGACTACTGAAACTGCCACCTGCACAGTCATTGCTTCAGAGCACAGCTGAGAGTGCAGAAACCTCTAAAAATCTTCTTTCTTATCCTTTAAATAGGGCAGTTTCTCCTCAATCACAGTCTAATTCTGCCTTTGGAAAGGACTGAGGAGGAACTCGACAAATGGTAAAGCCTTCTCCTGGGGGCCTGAGAACAACCACATGTGTGGCTCCTTCCTGCTACTTCTGTCCTTATGCTTCTAAAATGAGTGAGCTTGGCTCTCTGGTGAATTGAAGTCAGGCCAGCAGTCTGGTTTGGATTTCCATGTGCATATTTGGGATACAGCTGGTCCGGAGTGTGGAGGGGGGATGAGAAAGCCTTCGTGTCTCAGCAGTGCCACAGACCTGGCCTGTGGCCATGGGCACGTTAGTGCTCCCTGGTGCTGCCTTCCCACTGGGACTTTTCCTTTTCTTGTTGTTGCTGAAATATCAGTCACATTTTTTCAGCAGGTCGCCAGCCACAGAGCCCTGTGCCTGGGCACAGGCAGATGTTCCACAGCTGTGTAGCAGGCCAGGAATTCCCACTTTGCTTTGAAGCAAAAGAGCTTGTTCCACCAGCAGTTTTAACCCCTGCTCTGGTCCGGGGCTGTGGCTGCCTCTGTGCCTGCCTCCCCATGTACTGCACACTGGACTCTCACGTTGTTACCCAGGAAGGGGTTTTGCTGTGGCAGTCCCTAAGCATCGTCGGGTCCCAGTACGGGGGTACTTAAGGGCTTACCTTTAGGGTCCAGCAGTGTGTCGTGACATGGCAGTGTTGGAGCAGGGTAATTATTTCCGAGCTGGTGCTGTTCTGTTCTGTTCTGTTTGCGCTGGGGGAGGTCGGTGGTTTTTCAGCATCTGGGCTGTGATCACAGCTAAAGAATGGGAATGGGAAGGCAGTGCATGACAGGCACCCACGCTATGGGTGTGCCACTGTCACACAGGGAGTGCCCACTGTCCCCTCCCAACCCACAGCCTGGGGAGAGCCAAAACTTAGTGAAAACAAGCATGGCTTGGGGATGGAGAAGACACAGAGCTCAGCCCCTGTGGGAGGCCAATGAATCACCCAGACCCCCTGTGTGGGGCAGGGGCTCCCATCCAAGCTGGCTGTGCATCATGCCAAACCTCACAGTGGCCCTCATTCCCTTGGAGTCTGCCCACTGCTCCATGGCTGCTACAGATCTGCCTCCAGGTGGAGAGATTTTTAACGCTGACTTTTTATAATCCTGTCTCATCAAACTCACAGAAGCTATCCTGAGCCCAGAAAGCCTCTGCCGCTGTGTAGATGCAGAGCTCCACCAGCACCCCACAGCTGTCTGAGAGGGTAGAACCTGCCAGTGTCAGATTGTCGCCCTATAGACCGGTGTCCCAACCTCTCCCACATGCCAAGACCCCCACAGATGCCCATCCCGACATGGAGATTGGACATTTCTCTCTGAAATCCTGTCTTTGTGAACTGAGAGGCAACTTAGAATCATAGAATCATCAGGGATTAGAAGGGACCTGGAAAGACCATCCAGTCCAACCCCCCTGCCACAGCACAACCACCCAGACCAGGAACAGGTGGGTTTCAAACATCTCCAGAAAAGGAGACTCCACAAACC